>JAPKLY010000976.1:7377-88234 GCA_026898435.1 Prunella vulgaris
CTCTCAAATTATTAATATTAAATTTATTTAATAAGTTATCATAATGATTTTTTAATCGAATTGATTTTTTAGTTCCTATGATACCAAAATTATTCCCGATAAAAAATTGATAATATTTTTGAATTTTTAATTCATTAATATCATAAACTGAATACTATTAGATGATTTAAAATTGTGATACTTATAGTAGTCATATCCACTTGTAGTACTCACACATTCTTATGTTTACCAAAATTCCATGTTATAATAAATTTAGTGATTTGGTGTATGATCTTCAATTTGATTAATGATTTAGTGATTCTATTTACAAGTATTGATGTTGGGATCCTAATAGTATCACTATTTTGTAAGGATGGTATTAGGAACTACTCAATCTAGTATTACATATTATTAGGTTATTTTCTATTACCATCCTCACAAAAGAGTAATACTATTAGGTTATTTCCTTAATTTTTAGATTTAAATTACTACTAAAAATAAGAGTTTTACAAGATATTATCTATTTTAGTTTTAAATTACTAGATTAGATATAAAAAAATAAAATTAGTTCAAAGATATACACTTGTTATACGAAAAGATTACTCGTTGTGTTACCTCTAAGTTGAAATTGTACTTGTGACACTTATAGCAGTCCTATCCACTTGTAGTACTCACACATCCATATGTTTACCAAAAGTCCATTTAATGATAAATTTAGTGATTTGGTGTGTGATTATCAATTTGATTAATGATTTAGTGATTCCATTTATAAGAATTGATGTTGGGATCCTAATAGTATCACTATTTTGTGAGGATGGTATTAGAAACTACTCAGTCTAGTATTTCATATTATTAGGTTATTTCCTAGTACCATCCTCACAAAAGAGTAATACTATTAGGTTATTTCGTTAATTTTTAGTTTTAAATTACTACTAAAAATAAAAGTTTTGCAAGATATTATCTATTTTAGTTTTTAATTACTAGATTAGATATAAAAAAAAATTAGTTCAAAGATATACACTTGTTGTACGAGAAAGATTACTCGTTGTGTTACCTGTTAGTTGAAATTGTACTTGTGATACTTATAGCAGTCATATCCACTTGTAGTACTCACACATCCTTATGTTTACCAAAACTCCATGTTATGATAAATTTAGTAATTTGGTGTGTGATTATCAATTTGACTAATGATTTAATGATTCTATTTACAAGTATTGATGTTGGTATCCTAATAGTATCAATCTTTTGTGAGGATGGTATTAGGAATTACTCAGTTTAGTATTACATACTATTAGGTTATTTTCTAGTACCATCCTCACAAAAGAGTAATATTATTAGGTTATTTCCTTAATTTGTAGTTTTAAATTACTACTAAAAATTAAAGTTTTGCTAGATATTATCTATTTTAGTTTTAAATTACTAGATTAGATATAAAAAATAAAATTAGTTCAAAGATATACACTTGTTGTACGAAAAGATTACTCGTCGTGTTACCTGTTAGTTGAAATTGTATTTGTGATACCCATAGCAGTCATATCCACTTGTAGTACTCACACATCCTTATGTTTATCAAAACTCCATGTTATGATAAATTTAGTGATTTGGTGTGTGATTATCAATTTGATTAATGATTTAGTGATTCTATTTACAAGTATTGAGGTTGGGATCCTAATAGTATCACTCTTTTGTGAGGATGATATTAGGAACTACTCAGTCTAGTATTACATACTCTTAGGTTATTTCCTAGTACCATCCTCACAAAAGAGTTATACTATTAGGTTATTTCCTTAATTTTTAGTTTTAAATTACTACTAAAAATAAAAGTTTTGCAAGATATTATCTATTTTAGTTTTAAATTACTAAATTAGATATAAAAAAATAAAATTAGTTCAAAGATATACACTTATTGTACGAAAAGATTACTCGTTGTGTTATTTGTTAGTTGAAATTGTACTTGTGATATTTATAACAGTCATATCTACTTGTAGTACTCACACATCCTTATGTTTACCAAAACTCTATGTTATGATAAATTTAGTAATTTGATGTGTGATTACCTGTCATTTGAAATTGAGATAACAACAAAAGTCACAACACTAGACATAAAGAAATCAAAAGAACAATTTCAGCAAGAGTTATGGAAAACAATGAAATTGCATAAACCAAAATATAATCGTCTTTCACTGTTCAAGAAAACCCAAGAAATAATCTTCAGAAAAATCTAAAACAAATAACAAGAAAAATAAAAGTTTTGTCTGTAATCCCTCTAATCTACTGCGTATACCCACTGCTCTAATTAATATACTCTAATACTGCGTGAAAAACCTTCTGTAACTCCCCTAATTTCTAATAATCTGATGCGTGCCTCATTGGGTACTCCAATAATCAATAAATTCCCCCCAATATATTCTTTATGATAACCTCTTTTAGTTCCCCCCAAAAACTCCCTGCATCCAATGGGCTCTAATTCTTTTTTATGGTTTGGGCCTTAAAATAATTAAAATACAAAATAAGAATTGGGCCCAACAATTTCCTTTCTAAGTACCGTACGCGAGGCGGTTGTTTTGATTGTGTCTTCGATCCGGCAGCTTGGGCGACAGCGGTTAGGCGATTCACAGTCCAGCGACGGAGTTGAGATTCCAGTGGAGGCAGTTGCAGACGGAGTGGTTGTGAACGGCAGCTCCAATTCAGCGGCAAGGACGTGATTCCGACTGTGGAGGTTGCAGGGGCATGCGGGCGCATGTGATTCCGGCGTGTGTGTGTTTCGGAGCAAAAGGACGTGGGTGCTTGCTGTGTGTGGGCGTGAAATCGTACGACGGCGACTGAAATCGAGGCGCGGCTGTGGCGGTTATTGACGAAGGCGGCGCTGCAGTGGGTCTCCGGCTAAGATTACGGTGGACGTGATTGTGATTCCGGCTGATTGATGGCGGCGGGGGTGCGATTCTTGTGCGACGCGATTCCAGTCGGCGGTTTCGTGCGCCGTGGTTTGAGAACGGTTGGCGAAGGGGGTAGGTTGGAGACTCCGGCGACTGTTGCGGGTTCCGGCGGTGGCGCTTCCTGGCGCTGCGTCCGATTGAATCTGATTTCAGGTGGAGAGGACTACTTCGAATGGTGGAGTGCGTGTTTCCGTCGAAGTTTCGATGTAGAGACGACGGGAAACAGGGACGAAGAGTGGAGTATGTGAGTGCTGGTACACTGGTACTTGCTATCACACCTACACAAATTAAAGTAATCACCTCATATCCAAGTCCAAAAAAGAAATGTGCCCAAAAAAATTTCAATATCCCAATTTAATTAATTCCAACTCCATTTCTCAATTAAATTTTCAATACTAAGCTCATTTAATGTAGAACACATTTTTTTGCACAATGGATTAACAACGAAATAGATAACAACTAAAACCATAAATGCATTCAAAATTTTAGAAATTCATCTCAAAATAAACACAAATTAATGCAAATATGATCCCCCTTTCTTTATAAGAGAAATTTTATTGATAGGGTATAAGGAATACCCCTTGAGTAACAACCAACGTTCACAGAATTTTAAAATACAAAGAAATCCCCAAGTGACTAAACACCCACAAAGTTCACCCCTAGTCGATGCTACTTGTATTTCTCAACGTCATAAAACATATCTTGGGTGCTTTAAAACTAGTGTGTGCTTTAAAATTTTCTTGTATAAATTTCTAAGAAAGTAACTAATATGTGAATTAAAAACTTCTTTATAGAGATATTGGTATTAAAAACTTCTTTGTAGAATTTTTTTTATTATTTTAATAGAAAAAATGTCAAATGAATATTAGTGGCTCCTAAAATTAAAACAAGGCCATTACAATCTCTCTAAAAAAGAATGGGTATTAGCAAATTCTTTTTAAATATCTCTAAGTAGCTAACATCACATGTATATTATTGAGTTATAAATATATCTATAAGAGATTAACACAAGAAACTACAATTTTCAAAGAGTATTCATCTTTAAATAATTAACACAAGAACCATTTAGATAAAGAAATAATCTACTCAAAATTAACACAAGAAACTATAAATTTTCTAATTTTCTTGTGTGGCTCCACTCGGCCCTATAAATAAATGATAACATTATTAAATCATTAGGGACACAAAAATTATAAAATATTTGAAATTAACTTACTCATTCATGTTGTTAACTAATCCTTAATCGTTTGCAATTTATTTGAATGAAAAGTTTTAAATGCATCATGTTAGTGTAATAAATTATGATAATTCACTTGTCACCGAAATGTTATTGTAAAGTTTATGACATTCAATTGTGAAAAGTGACAAATAATTACTAATCGTCACTATATATAAAAATATTGATGAAGAAAGAATGTGTCACAAATTATTCCAAATAATTAATAACAATACCTAAGATTATCATAAAAATATTATATTACACGATAATATAATCGTCCCTAATTATAATGAATATTATCACCAAATAATATTATGACAAAATAAATGCATCACTAATTATTTTGAATAAGTAGTGACAATATTGCACCGTCACAAAAATATTATATTACATGACGAATATAATCGTCACTAATTATGATAAATATCGTCACCAAATAATATTGTGACGAAATAAAAGTGTCACTAATTATTTCAACTATATAGTGACAAAATATAGCATCGTCATGATAATATTAGTTTTAATGACGTTAAATATTGTCATTAGTAATTATGTATATCGTCACCAGAGGTAATTATGATGATTTTTAAATTTTATCATCAAATTTACAAATTAGCGACGAAAAAATAAATTATTAGTGACGAGAGAAAAAATTGTCACAAGTTTTTATTTTTTTATGACGAAAATAAAATTCGTCACTTTTAAGTAACAAATTATGACGAATTTTGTGTCGTTGCAAAAAAATTCGTCACGTAATGTCTGATTTCTTGTAGTGATTCAATCTATAAATAGAGAAAGTTCTTAGAGGAAACAATAACAACCCTGAGCATTCAAGAATTCTGCCTAAGCAAGTCTACAACCAACAAATTTTCAGAGAGAGAAATTTTATTTTCTGTGTGATTCATAGGATAGTTGGTTAGGATTTTCTTAGAAAGAATCACACCTTTTTTTGTTGTTCCCTCTTCTGTTTCTAATTTCTACTTAGTGTAGATATCTCTTTGTGAGGTTTTTGTTAACTCTTTGTGAGTTGTATTTTGAGTGAATAGGGTAGTTAATCTCTTGTTAGAATAGGAATCTGAGTGAACCTAGTTCTAAGGGTGAACTACTTGTATTGATCTTAGTGATCTGATCTTAGTGAAATTTGGCACTTAAGTGGTGTAACAGTGGATGTAGGTTGTCTCTTTATAAACACTGAACCACTATAAATATTGTCTATTTACTTTCTGTCATTTATATTTCAGCATTGCCTATTTACTTACTTGTTACATTCATCATTCTTTAAAAATTTGAGTGCATAAAAGTTGTGTTTTTCACAAAGAAACTGACTCTACAGCTGTAGACTTGTCTAAGTCACTCAGCTGTTAAGTTTGTTTAAGTTGGTTTTTCATTAACACTCACTTATTTTCCGCTGCACATTAGAGTATTCTCAATACACTTTCGTGTGAGAATCTCTCTGATTTCTTGTCTACAAGTTATCTTTTTTGTTGCAAGTTTTAAACTCTGCAACTGTAGACTTATGTAGTCCACAGCTGTAACCTTTGTGGTCCTGCTTTTAAAACCTCTTGTAGACTTGTTGTTTTTGAACTTATATAGGCTACTGTAAGGTTCTAGAATTCCCTTTTTTGAAAAGTTTGAAAATTTGATTTTGTCTCAAGGTCTATTCACCCCCCCCTCCCCCCCTCTAGACCTTGACCACTTAAGGGACCAACACTTAGGTTGCTTGAGCTATATCTATCGCTTCTCTCACCATGATATGTCCAAACAGTATATGATTTATCAATATCGTGAATCATCAAGTGGTCGAATAAATTTTCTCAACTACTAACAGTTTTTCCGTTCATATATTTCTAACACGGGAATTAAATGTATAGAGGGTCGGTGCAGTATCTCATTGCATGATTACAAAATTCTTCTAGTCAATTCCTATACTCATCTAATAATCTATTTGCTTGAATCCACTTTTGATCCATATAGAACTAGAGATGCCTATGAAAAAATAATATGATTGTCATATTTTAATTCAGATCTTGTTAATGTTTGAACACATAATTCATTTGGTAATTACACTATATTAATACTTCTCGTCATATAATTCGACCATACATATATTTTCGACCATACATATATATGCCCACGCGCGCCTTTGTATTCCCAGTATTGACTTTAAATTATAACTAACTTTCCCTCCCCACCTATATATACTAACTCGCCCTCCCCACCTATATATACTAACTTCCCCCTCCCCAGCAAGGATGAAAATATCGGTATCGACGGAAATATCGGTACCCTGAATTTATGGATATATCGGTGGAAATATCGATATCGAATATCGATATCGGTAAAAAATAGAAAATTCACGGAAATTTCATTAAAATGATGGAAATTTAACATGAAATTTTAGACAATATTATTACTAGTCTTAATACATTAATTGAACTTAAAATCTCAATAAAATGAGAATCTTACAACAAACATATCAAAAAAACATACGTAAGACATATAAAACGATACAACAATTATTCATAATTATTGAATATTACACAACTAATACCAAAATGATGTCCTATGAGCCTCAAATGTAAAAGAAGAAAGATCATCTTGGTCTAAGCAATAATGGTACCAAGTCATCAAATTAGAGAAATTCCCGAAATATATCGAAATTTTCCGAAATTTGTCGAAATTTTGACCGATAAATTACCGAAATTTCCACGATATTTCTCGATAATCTGCACATTTTGAATTACCCTGGACCGATATCGAAATTTCGCCGAAATTTCCCGAAATTTTACCGAAATTTTACCGAAATTTTGGAAAAATAATCGTTCAAGTGAATTTCCATATCGATACCCTCAAAATTCCGAAATTTCGGCGAAATTTCGGCGAAATTTCGCGAAATTTTAATCCTTGCTCCCCAGTTGTACATACTAATTTCCCCACCTCACACCAAGGTAATTTTTTTAAAGTTTATTTTAATATTTTATTTCTTTAAAATTATTATGTTAATTAAAAATATTTATTTAATATTACAAATAAATATTTTTATATAAAGTAACACACATTTTATCTTACAGTAACACACATTTGTCTACCAGTTTGTGTTACTATATGAGCAAATGTGTGTACTTTAAGGACAAAAAATATTTTTATGAGAATAAATATTTATTTCTTAATTTATTCATCATCTTTTTAAATTTAGGTATATTGTTTCATGTAATACATACATATTATATGAAAAAATAATCATTTCTATAAAAATAAATAAATATTTGTGAATAATTAATATTTGCTCTTATAGTAACACACATTTTGCTCTTGCATTAAGTGAAAAATTATTTATTCTATAAAAACAAATGAATATATGTAAAATAACAACATTTTATAAGATAGTAACACACATATGCTCTAATAGTAACACATATTTTGCTCTCCACTTTGTGTTACTATATGGACAAATGTATGTTACTATATGAGCAAAATATATTTTTATGAGAATAAATATGTTTTTCTTAATTTATTTATCATCCCTTTAAATTAAGGTATATTGTTTAATGTAATACATATGTTATTATATGAAAAAAATAATTATTTCTATAAAAATAAATAAATATTTGTGAAAAACTAATATTTGTTCTTATAATAACACACATTTCACTCTTGCATTATGTGTAAAATTATTTATTCTATAAAAACATATAAATATATGTAAAATAACAATATTTTACAATATAGTAACACATATTTGTTCTCCACTTTGTATTACTATATGCGCAATTGCGTGTTACACAAGGATAAAATGTAATTTTATAAGAAAGTAACATACATTTTCTCTTAAAGTAACATGTATTTGTCCATAGAATAACACAAATTGAGATAAAAAAATTAAATTTATTACATTATATTATTTGATTTTTTTTTTAAATCCACAATAATAATATAAGAAATAAAAATAACTAAATAAGTGAATAAAACTTTTATTTTTTTAAAAGATGAACAGAACCCATTTGCATCGAAAGCTTTTAACCTGGGATAGAGCATGAGGTTAACCATCGAAGGGCGCGCATCACATTCTTTTCGTTTTAAATTTATTTTTAGAAATTTCTACGGTAGAAATTTCCATATGAGTTTTTGTCAATAATCAAATCAAAACGCACATTCTATAGCAAACAACAACACACAATTATCTCCCAACTCCAAATTAACTACGTTCTAAAATAAAATTCTAAAATGCAAATATGGATCGAACATTGATCATCATATAATTAAACGTGGATCAAACATCAATCATCATAATTAAAAATTTAAAAATAAAATTCTACAATGTCAATTAATACATATTTACTTAAAATTAAACTTACGGTGATAGTGAAGAGAGATGATATCAATGGATCCGATCAAGTCTCACTTGTTCAGATGTACCACCTACAATTACATATAAATTAATGAATGTAGACAATATATATAATATATATACAAAATTTATAAATATTACACAATAGTTATTATAATAAACTTAATAATTAGCATAATAATATAAATATAATTTACACAAATTATTAATATATATATATTAATTAATACTAACAAACTACTTCTATATATTAGAAAGTATATATTAATATATCACTAACTATATTAAACTATACGTATATGAATATATATATATATTTACACACAAACAAACAAAATGGGTTTAAACTTTACCAGAGTAAGGGGAGGGATGGCGTCTGCCGCCACCAATGGCGGTGTTCAAACAACAGCGTGCATTTGTTGTAGGAATAGTGCACCTAATGGCTGAAAATAATAATAAAATTAATCGAAAAATCGAGGCTCGTGAGGAACACGATTTCCTTAAAATAAAATATGCCCCTCACTCTCTAGGTGCTTAGTGAATTTATGGGACACTTGTTTCCCATGATACAACGATAAAAAGCAAAGATATAGCACAATATCTTGCTTAAAACGAACCGAGAAATTGTTCGTAAATCACTAGAATAAGAACGAAAATTTAGCGGAATATTTGGACAAAAGTAAGTGGCAGGTTGCCGGAAAGTATCTGGATATTTTTCCACTCAAATATTGTATACTTTTGTTATTCTTGTGTTTCTTGCAACAAATAAGAATACTATTTAGGGCTCATTTGGTTCGTAAGATAAAATTATCTATCCTTCGAAAACATTTAGGGCTCATTTGGTTCGTAAGATAAAACTATCTATCCGTCGAAAATATGCATGTTTTCGAAGGATAGATAATTTTATCTTACGAACCAAATGAGCTATAGTATTAAAAATCTCTTGGAGTATGGCCATAAAGACCCACAAATGGTCTTGACCGTAACCGACAAAACATCTGAACAACCCCATTACTTTATTGCAAGCTAAGGATGGGTTTCTCCTTATATACCCACTTCCTCAATAACAATTTTCCAATGTGGGACAAGGCTCTTAACCTTTCCCTTCATTTCTTATTTCCCTTCTTTCCCATTCTCAACAACAATTTTCCAATGTGGGACAAGACTTTTAGTCTTTCCCTTCATTTCTCATTTGTTGCAACAAACTTAAAAATTCAATTTCTCAATCACCCAATATTGAAATTGGGCGAGTAATATATCGAATCGAAGGTCTTTTCGAGGAGCACAAATTCCAACATTTGTTTGTGTATTTATGGCTGGAATTGAGTGAGGTGAGGAAGAGGGAGAGAGGAAGACAGTGTACTGTGCTCGCGATTGAATTGGGGAAGAAGGAGCCCTAATTATTTGGACGTGTTAGAGCGGTTCTCGACCACTCTGCCTTATAAAGCAGTTTGAGACCTCTCTTACCTTTGAAAGCACAGTTTAAAATCGCTGTAATGCCCTTTACCATTTTTTTTATTTCATTATAATAATATTTTTTTGGCAAAAACTCCCGTGCACCCAAGTGCATGGTATGCATTTGGATTTTACTTTAATTTTAAATTTAATTTGCTTTTTTTAGAAACACACACTACACACTGCACTGTGTATTTTTGGGTATATCAAGTTTTTTTTTGGGTATTGCAAACATTTATTCAATCGGTATTAAGAAATTATTTTTGGGGTATAACTAAATTGTTCTTAAGGTATTATAATTGTTCTTGGGGTATTGATATGATCGTGGAAGCAGTAGTTGAATATTAGCAGTAGTTTTAATCGTGGAAGCAGTAGGAATAGAGAGCAATAGGAAATAAAATAATACCCGAAGAACAAAAGTAAATACCCAAGAGCAAAAATAAATACCCTAAGAACAAAATACATATAACCACTTCATAATTTTGATTTCATTTTAATTGGGAAGGTCAATTGAGGGTTGTGATTCTAGGTATTAAGTAAATTTGGCAACAAAATAAATTATTCAAAATGAGAATTGAGTTTTTATTTGGCAATGACTATAATTGTACTCCAAGAACAATTTTCAATACCCGAATAACAAATAACAATATCTCAAGAACAAATATAAGTAAATACCTCAAGAACAAGTCACAATATCCCAAGAATAATTTATAATACCCCAAGACCAACTCACAATACCCCAAGAAAAAGTAAATAATTAAACTAAAAAGAAGATCCAAATAATTTATGGGAAATCTAAGCAATTGTTCTATGGGTATTATAAATTGTTCTTTGAGTATTATAAGACATTTTTTGGGAATTATACATTGTTCTTTGAGTATCACTCGATTTATTTATTAAATTTTCATTTACAAATTATTCTTTGGATATTATAAATTATTATTTGAGTATTATATATTGTTCTTTGAGTATTATAATTTTTTCTTTAGATATTATAAATTATTCTTTGGGTTTATTCATTTATCAATTATTCATTTATAAATTGTTCTTTAGTATTATAAATTATTCATTGGGTACTATAAGTTGTTCTTTAGGTATTATACCCCAAGAACAAAGTATGATACCCCAAGAATAATTCACAATACCCCAAAAATAATTCTATACAAAAATACCCCAATAACAACATACAATACCCCAAAAACAACTTACAATACTCCAAGAACAAGTCACAATACCCCAAGAATAACTGTAAGTAAATATCCCAAGACCAATTTACAATACCCCAAGAACAAGTTTAAGTAAATACCCCAAGAACAAGTCTCAATACCCAAAGAACAAATAACAATACCCGAAGAACAAATCACTATACTCCAAGAACAAATATAAGTAAATACCCCAAGAACAAGTCACAATACTCCAAAAATAATTTATAATACCCCAAGACCAACTCACAATACTCCAAGAACAATTTTCAATACCTGAAGAATAAATAACAATACCCCAAGAACAAATCACAATACCCCAAGAACAAATATAAGTAAATACCCCAAAAACTATTCACAATACCCCAAGAATAATTTGTAATACCCCAAGACTAACTCACAATACCCCAAGAAAAAGTAAATAATTTATTTATTAATTTATTAATTGTGGCGCAGATTTTTTGATTGCATATTTGTGCTTGCAGTAATGGTAGGAATTGGAGTTTCTCACATCTACATTGTCAGCTTTTTGGTTGATAGATTTTGCAATTATTTGTTTTGCCCAAGTGTTATCGTTATATTTTTCCTGTTTAAGTTTTACATGTCGCAATATAAGACATTCTGGACTCATTTTCAGGATTTTTCTCCCAAAATATTTCAATTATTATACGTTTATTTATGGTTACTCGTTTTATTGTCGTATAACTGGGCATGTATACATTAGATGATAACATGAACTGTGACGCCCCCTGCCTTTTTCCGCCTATCACTGTCGGAGATGAAGAACACTTGATTTTTAGCATAAGAAAAATTAATTTGAAAATAGTCAAAATTAAAGGGTGCATACAATGCACATGTATGCACCCTTGTGCACAGCAAAATCACTTTTTTTTTTTTTTATAAATATTTTCTTGTCAAAACTTTGTCTTGACAAGAGCTGTCTAAGTGAAGTTCTCTTTGCCCACTTGTGTAGTAGTGGTTAAATGGTATACCAAAATATTTTATTTGTAATTTTAATTTATATATGAGTACAATGATAACAAGTTGTACATTATAGCATACCTTATTTACTAGGTTCTGGAGACGATTTATTTTGGACACGTCAATTATAGGAGTTGGTAAAATAAGCATTCAATATTTTTGCGTTGATAATTTTTGTAATATCTCAAACCAAAAAATTAGGATTATGTTGTTAATATCATTATTATGTTAAAAATATTTTTTATTTTATTAATTATTTATTTTTTAAGGACACTGAGTTTTTAAAAGATTGATTTCTACTCAACGATCGGGTCTAAAACCGGAACCAAAAGCACTCCTAGCACCATAACTATGAACCAAATTTAAATAAATTGATGAAATGAGTAAAATAAGATTCTAAATAGGCTTTTAAAGGCGTTTAAGTTTAAAAGAATTGTTAAATAAAAATTTATACGTTTGTCGCCAAAAGTCGAACCGAAAATCCTAAATTTAAAAAATCTTCAATTGAGCGATTAATTATAGTTCCTAATAAATAGTTAATTAATAAAATAAACTAAATACAAGTTTTAATTAATGAATAGAAGATATAAAATTTTCGGATGACAAAATGAGCAAAATATTAATTTTTTGAGCCCAAAACACGATCGAAAAATATCCATTTTCAACACCTAAAGCTACATCGCATCCCACAGTACAGTTAGAATACAAATTCCACCCCTAAATCCCCCATATGACTGACACATGCTACTGGGATGGAAGAAAATTGGAGTAAAATGTCCTTCCTCAAATCATGGAACCATGTTTTTCTTCCTTTCCAACTTTATCAAACTAGTACCCCTAACCTTGACTTCATCTCCCCCTTTCTTCAACAAAAACCAGCGGCCAACTCCCCTCTAAAAATGTGTTATCTTGACACTTAACTCATTTTAGCACAGAAACCCAAGAAGAAAAATTAAGCAACTCCTCCCTCTCCATTTCTCACACAACTTTCGGCCCTTTCGCTTTTAAATGGGAAAGAAAATTTTCTTCTCCCATTTCAAACCCTAAAGAGCTTCCATTCTCAAGTGTCAAGGCATCTATGAAGTTTTATTAATATTTTGAATCCATCCCCAAGGAAAAATAAGCTCTCCATCTCCTTTTCTCTTTTCATATTCATGAACATGAATACTCCATCTTCATCTTCTAACTTAAATTCTTGTTTTGTTTTAGCTCAAACACAAAAATTTCTTTCAAGGAGTCCCCATTTTCTTTAAGCACTAAAAGATTCAAGAGTTAATAAGGTCATCTAGCTAGCTTAAGAAGATAAGTCTACAAAGGTTGTAAAACCCCGACTCAAAACATGTAATTTTCATGCAAGCATATGTGAGCATGTATATGTGTTTGTTATTTCATATATTTAGATATCGTGAAACCTTGGGGCTATCTTACTTTTCAATGCTCAAATTCATGCTTAATGAAGTCTTGAATGGTGTTTATGAAGGTTTTAAGATGTTAGTTGCATGGTAGTATTGAAATAGGAAATGCAAGTGAAAGTATGCACACAAACCACAGACTCTATGCACTGCCCCTGAATTTTTTACAGAATTCGGACCTCATATTTTACAATTTTATGAATGAAATTTATATGGTTGGAAATAAGATCAAGTTAGCTTTAATTTTAAACTAGTTTGGGCATTTTTGGAGTTTTTCTTAATAAAGTGTAACAAAATACACCTTATTTCGAGATTACGGAATTTTCGGTGTTAATTGGTTCAAAAAATAATTTTATAAAAATTATGATAAAATACAAAATGAAGTTATTTACCTGTATGATTTATTTCATGAGTTTTGGAGGTTTATAAATCCTTAAAAAAAATTATTTCGAAAGTTGCACAGTTTCTGGAATTCCTGAAACAATCTGTTGTGTTTTGAAAATAAGCCTAAAACTCATATTTTTCTAAACCAAATGACATAAAATAAATTTTATTTGTAAATTAGACTTGATG
The DNA here is from genome assembly GCA_026898435.1 of Prunella vulgaris. NCBI lineage: Eukaryota > Viridiplantae > Streptophyta > Magnoliopsida > Lamiales > Lamiaceae > Prunella > Prunella vulgaris. The sequence goes on from JAPKLY010000976.1 coordinate 21,483, forward strand.
AGGTAGTTATTGTAAAATTTTCATAATTTATGAATGAGTTTTAGTATTTTTAAAAAATTCTCCGATTTGGTATAAGTGTGGACCAAGCATGCAAATTGTCCTACTTTGATATGGTTAATCGTGTATTATTTTCTTGTTCGAAGCCAAGTAAATATTTTCCATGATAAAGAGTTTAATATCCCAACAATAATTTATAATATCCCAAGAATAATTAATAATAACCTAAGAACAAATCTATGTAAATACTCCAAGTACAACTCATAGTACCCCAAGAACTCACAGTACCCCAAGAAAAACACACAATACCTCGAGAACAAGTTTAAGTAAATACCCCAAGAACAACTCACCAATACCCGAAAAGCAAATCACAATACCCCAAAAACAAGTCTAAGTAAATATCCCAAGTTCAACTCACAATCAAGAACAAGTCTAAGTAAATACCTTAAAAACAATTAACAATACCCGAATAACAAATCACTAATACCTCAATTGCCAAAAAAATACATAGTGCGGAGTGTAGTGTGTGTTTTCAAAAATTCAAAATTAAAGTCAAAATTGAAATTAAAATCCAAGTGCATGGTATGCACCCAATTGCACACAAGCTTTTGTGCAATCCTAACTGTGTTAGTCCAATCTCAAATCTCGTCCCTGAAATAACAAGAAACTCAAATAAACCGAATTAATTCTTAAGATTAACAAGTTAAGTGACGCTCATTAACTAACACTATTTAATCAAACAACCTAATAAGACGCTCCCTAGATTTAATTTGATAAAAATATTCAACCACCAAATTAATAAAAAGCTGGCGGCAAAATGCGAAACAAGCACTTCACTTAATTCAGATTCGTATTACCACTACTGAATGATGCACTAGTTGTTACTTATGAATATATTCTATAACAATTACGGATCATAGGCTATATTGTAACTGTAGAATTAATTGTAAATTAACCTTACAGATCATCATTACATTAAATACAAAACATCTTACATATGCAACCAAACAATACGAAAAACTCAAGATATGAGATAAGAAACACATCACTAGAAATTAATTAAAAGATAATATAAATGTGTTGAACATTCTTTGTATTGAAATATTAAATAATCTAGTCAAGTATAGTCTAAAAAAAATATAAATTGAAATAGGTAAAGTTTCAAACTCTACGTAAGATGCCGTCGAATTAATTGCGGCTGCTGCCCCCAATTCCTTTTCCTTCCCAATTAAATGTTGATTGCGCCGTGTACGTATATTCCTCCTTGCTGCCATTCTCCTCAGTTCTATACATATGTTCCCGTACATAATATTGCCTTACATAATGATATGCATGGTGGGCTTTCTATTCTTTTCCACGGACTCATTTTCATCAATTCTTTCATGCAAATCAGTTATTGATCTCTTGGGCCTATTGATTGACCCAAAATCGCGCTAAATTTAGGCCCACATTATATACACCCACTTTTATTTGTAATACAAACATTTTGAAATATTATTACTTTTAAGAATATATGAAATGACATAAAATATTCTCAATTAAAAATTAATACAACCACCACAACATTTTTAAAAAACATTCATTGAGCATAGAAACTTGATAAAAAAATTAAAAGACTTCCAATTCCCCTAAAAAATATTTGATGAACATAAAAACTTTATAAGAAATTAAAAGTCTTTTAATTCTCAAATAAACATTTGAATGAACATAGAAACATGATAAAGAAATTAAAAGACTTCCACCATTCAAAATCCTTGTACTGAAAATTTAAAACCACTTATTCAATGTAAAATAAAATTTAGCGGTTCACAAAAGTTATCATTTGTTCATAGTTTTCAAATCTTTGATTAAGAAGGGGGGGAGAGACTTGCAGTTGCAGGCGAGAGAGTGGGGAAGAGAGAGAAATAGAGGATCAAAAGAGAAGAAGTGGGTGCATGTGTTTGTAAAAAAATGAGAAAGGAGAAAATTAAGAAAGGATAAAAATGATATTTATAGATTGGTGTTTTCATTTTATAATATGTGTACTCATACTACTAACAAAAGTGGGTGCATATAACCTGCACCTAAAATTTAAGCAAATGCACATAATATTTTCTTCAACTTCTTCACTCAATTTAATTCTTCACAAAATTAATTTCAGCAAACTCAAAATTACAATTAAAAAATTAATGTAGGATTTATTCTCTTAATCTGACATAAATAAAAAATACACAATTTTAATATAATTGAGTGCAGTAAATTACACCATAATAAATCAAAATATCACATAAATTTCTACTTATCAGCTTCAAGAGCTATTATTTGACTTTTCGAAGAGTTTGCTATGCTAAATGTATATTTCAACAAACCATACCTCAAACTGACTTATTACATGAGAATTAGGCTATGCCAAAGGTAACAGCTAACAAACTGAAATCTATTTGTCAGTTATTTAACTAACTTTCAAATTTAAGCTATAAGCTAACTTATATATGTCTTCACCACTTCAACTATATTTTAACTATAATTTAACCACTTTACAATGCATTAAGAAGTATTGATTTGAGCTACTTTTACCACTGACACTCTCCACCTTAACTTATAATCACGTCATGTCTTTTGATACTCCTCAACGCCAATTCTTTCAGAAGTAACCGATTTTCTCTAAATTTAAACCAATTAAACTGAGACAATGCTCAAACTTAGCAGTTGAAAATGCCTTAGTGAAATAACCAATAGGGTTATTTTCTGTAGCAACTTTGTTACTTCCGCAGTTTCTTTCTCTATCACATCCCTTATGAAGTAGAGTTTTACATCAATTTATTTTATCCTTCTATTATAGCCTTGATGTTTGGACAAATAAATTGCACTCTGGACAAACTCAACTTCTATAGTTAATAAGTCCACTATGGACCGATGTGCGGATCTCCAACTGATGGTTGCTCCATACAGAATAAACACATAGCCTATAAGAGACATTCTAGCGTCTAAATTTGCAGCATAGTTAGCATCTGCAAAACCCTTCAACATTATATGTTCATCTCTTCTCTTTTGAAATATAGTCTTCTTCCTAGCATTCTACTTATAATATACCTCACCAGTCACTTTACAAAATTCTAATGCACTTTTCTCAAATTTTCCATGAACCTTTTGACCACACTCATGATGTGAGTTAGATCAGGTACACAACAGTGCAAAGATTGCATGAGACTATCAAACAATACTAGCATATAAAATATTATCCATCTCAGTTTCCTCATTTGTAATGCTAGGTCCTTGCTGTAATAACAACTTTATTCCATGTCTTATAGGTATAGCAATTGCTTTGCTCAAATTCATGTTATATCTCTTTAGTACTTCCTTTAAATGAGCAGTTCGACATAACTTCACAAAACTTTGTCTTATGTCTCTTATCATTTCCATACCCAATATCACTTTTTCTTTACCAAGGTCTTTCATGTCAACCTAAGATTTCAGAAAAGACTTAGTTTCTTCAATGCCTCTTATAAGTTTCTTGCAATGAGCATATTATCCACACATAAGAGTAAGAAGACAAATATTAAATCTACCTTCTTAATATACACACAATTGTCATACCCGCTTTTGATAAAATCAGCTGATATCATATACTCATCAAACTGTTGAAAGTATTTAATTTGTAATCTTATCCAGAAGGTACATGAACTTAGAAGATGCATGAATCTAAGTATTGGAATATGGAGTCAAAGTCTTAAAGAGTCAAGTTATTAATTAGTTTCTTTGAATTCTACACTATATATAGTGGTATCTTTTGTAATTCATGTATCAAGAATTTTAGTAATCAATATCTAAAGAAAATCAGAGTGAGCAGTAGCTACTCAATTAAATTTCAGCAGTATTTCAATTTTTGCCAAATCCAATTTAGCTTCCGCACCTAACAAATTTGTCATCAGAGCCATCACAGATCCATCTACCTCATGGCATCCTCTCTTTTTACTAATTCTCCAAGTGGAGTTCCTATATTTGAAGGTGAACATTATGACTACTGGAGCAATCAAATGCAAACCTTTTTCATCTCCCTAGATTTGTGGGATGTGATTGACGATGAAGAAATAGACACGGATCAAGAAGGTTCCGAAAAGGCTCAAAAGGAGTTAAAGAAAAGGGATGCTATGGCGCTGCGATATATTCAACAAGGTGTTGGTAAATCAATTTTCCCTCGAATCTTTGGTGTAATGAAGGCAAAAGAGGCTTGGGAAATCTTGAAGCAGGAATTCCAAGGTACAGATAAAACAATCTCAGTAAAGCTTCAAACCTTGTGAAGAGATTTTGATAATCTCAAAATGAATGATCGTGAATCTGTTCGAGATTTCTCTTCACGAGTCATAGAAATTGTCAATCAAATCAAAAGTTGTGGAGATACAATTCCGGATAAACGAGTGGTAGAGAAGATGTTACGCTGTCTCCCTCCCAAGTTTGATCATGCCGCTGCTGCAATTGAAGAATCAAAAGATTTGTCCAAATTAACAATGTATGAGTTGACAGGATCACTTCTAGCACATGAGCAAAGAATCAATCGCTCATCAAATCAATCAACTGATCAAGCCTTTCAGTCTAAGCAAGTTTCTAAAACAAGTTCAGGCAGTCAAGGAGGTTCATTTCACAAGAAAGGGAAGTCGGGAAATTGGCGACAATATGAAAGGAAGAGCAATTGGAAAGGGAAACAACCATCTAGCTCCGATAACAATCATTCTTGTATCATTTGCAAGAAAACAAATCATGAATCCAAGGATTGTTTCTTCAAATGCAGAAGGTGCAAAATTCCTAATCATTCTCAAAGGGATTGTTGGTTCCAAAATAATGAAAAAAAGGAAGAAAAAGAAGATGCAAAATTTTTGAATACTTCAAGGGATGAAGTCTTGTTTTATTCCAGCAGCAATCGCGAATCAGAAAATGTGTGGTACTTAGACAGTGGGTGCAGCAACCACATGACGGGGGATCGAGACTTCTTTGTGGATCTCGACCCAAGTGTAACTTCACAAATCATACTTGGAGATGGGTCACAGAAAAGTGCCAAAGGAAAAGGGAACATTGTTATCTACACTAAGGAAGGTAACAAAAAACTTATCACAGAAGTCCTTTATGTGCCGAATCTGTCACACAATCTTCTTAGTGTTGGTCAGCTTATTCAAAAAGATTTTTCTGTCTTTTTCAATGAGGGAAGATGAAAAATTGTAGATAAAAAGTCGAATACTGTTATTGCTAATATTGAGATGAAGAACAAGATATTTCCTCTCAATATGCCTCTTCGTGATAATCATGCTCTCAAAGTTGACAACATGGATCTATCTCACATTTGGCATTTGCGCTATGGGCATCTCAATTACAAAGGTCTTTGTTTGCTCAAGGAGAAAAATATGGTGAGTGGACTGCCCTCTATTCAAAAATCAATTGAAGTGTGTGAAGGCTGTATTTATGGAAAAATGCACAAGCTCCCTTTTCCAAAAACATCTTGGCGAGCAAAAACACCGTTGGAGCTTATCCATTCCAACATATGTGGGCCAATGCAAACTCCAACTCCAGGTAACAAGAGATATTTTATTCTCTTTGTTGATGATTATACACGGATGATGTGAATTTACTTCCTCAACCAAAAGTCTGAGGCATTTTCGACTTTCTTGCAATTCAAAGCACTTGTGGAAAAGGAAAATGGCTTCCTCATAAAATCTTTGAGGACTGATCGTGGGGGTGAATTCCTCTACAACCCATTCATGAAGTATTGCAAGAGCAATGGAATCAAGAGACAATTGACTGTAAGCAGAACACCACAGCAAAACGGTGTGGCAGAAAGGAAAAATCGCACCATTGTGGAAATGGCTAGGAGCATGCTAAAGGGCAAAGGAATTCCAAACTTATATTGGGGGGAAGCTGTACACACCTCCATATACATTCTAAATCGATCTCCAACGAAGGCGGTCAGAAATAAAACTCCATTTGAAGCTTGGCACAAGAAGAAACCCATTGTTGATCATTTCAAAATATTTGGCAGTGTTGCTTATGCTCTCATTCCATCTCAAAGCCGTGGAAAATTTGATGAGAAAGGTGAAAAACTTATTTTCATTGGCTACAGCGACGAGTCAAAAGGTTATCGTCTTCTTGACCCTTCATCTAATAAAGTCATTGTTTCACGTGATGTGATCTTTGATGAAGCTGCAACCTGGGATTGGAAAGGAAAACAAGTCATGGAACCTGTAATTTTTTGTGATCCATTGGCATCTCAAGCTAATTCTTCTAAAGCCCAAATTGATGAAAACCAAAGAAGTGGAGAAGAAGTAGATGAAGAAAGCCCTCCAAGAAAAACACGTCTACTAAGTGAAATTTACGAGTCTTGTGATTTTGGATTATTCTCCATTGAACTTCAAACCTTTGAAGAGGCATCAAAAGATTAGCGATGGACAAAAGCTATGAACGAAGAAATGTCAAACATTGAGAAGAACAAAACTTGGGAGCTTGTTGACTTGCCAAGAGGAAAGAAAACCATTGGAGTGAAACGGGTCTTCAAGATCAAGTTTGATGATAAAGATGGAATTCAAAAGTACAAAGCACGACTTGTTGCAAAAGGATACGCTCAGCAACCTGAAATTGACTTCACAGAGACTTTTGCCCCGGTTGCTAGAATTGAGACCATCAGAACCGTTCTTGCCTTGGCAGCTCACTTAAAATTGAGTGTTCATCAACTCGATGTAAAATCAGCATTTCTCAATGGAGAAATCGAAGATGAAGTCTACCTCGAGCAGCCCGAAGGATTCAAAGTGAAAGGCAAAGAACACAAAGTTTGTCGATTGAAGAAAGCGTTATATGGGTTGAAACAAGCTCCACGAGCTTGGAATAGCAAAATCAGCAACTTTTTCTGTGAAAATGGTTTCAATCGCAGCTTAAGTGAGTCATCTCTTTATGTGAAGAAGATTGATAATAATATTCTTGTGGTATGCTTGTACGTGGATGATCTCATATACTTTGGCACTAATGCAACCATGTTGGAAGATTTCAAGAAGAAAATGATGGAAAATTTTGAGATGACGGATTTAGGCCTTATGCGATATTTCTTGGGAATCCAAGTTAAGCAAAGCCCGGGAAGAATATTCCTATATCAAGAGAAGTACATCGGTGATCTTCTCAAGAAATTCAACGTGAACCAATGCAAGCCAATCTCTTCACCTATGGCTCTGAATGAGAAATTGCAAGTTCATGATGATGCTGAAAAAGTTGATGAGTCTCTTAACCGAAAGCTGATTGGCTCATTGCTCTACCTTAATACAAGGCCAGACATAACTCACTCAGTTAGCTTGCTGTCTAGATTCTTGAGTGAACCAAGTAAAATTCATTTTTCTGCAGCAAAAAGAATTTTGAGGTACTTGAAAGGTACCAAGAATCAAGGCATTGAGTTCAAGAAGGAAAATAATTGCAAGCTTGTTGGATATACCGATAGTGATTGGGCTGGATCACAAGATGATCGAAAGAGCACCTACGGATACATTTTTTGCCTTGGGACAAATATCATTTCATGGAGTTCAAGAAAGCAAAAGTCAGTTGCATTATCTCCTGCTGGAGCAAAATATGTTGCAGCCTCAGATGCTGCATGTGAAGCTGTTTGGCTTAAGAGAATTTTAAAGGATTTGGAGTTTGAGCAAAAGGAACCAACCACGATATACTGTGATAATATGTCTACAATTGCAATGACAAAAAATCAAGTTTTTCATGCAAGGTCCAAACACATCGAGCTTCGTCATCACTTCATCCGGGAATTAGTGAATCAAGGAGAAATTTGTTTGGAGTTCATTAGCACCAATGATCAACCAGCTGATTTTCTGACAAAGGCGGTTACAACCGAGAAGTTTGATAAATTCAAGAAACAGCTCAAGATTACAAATTAAGGAGGGGTGTTGAAAGTATTTAATTTGTAATCTTATCCAGAAGGTACATGAACTTAGAAGATGCATGAATCTAAGTATTGGAATATGGAGTCAAAGTCTTGAAGAGTCAAGTTATTAATTAGTTTCTTTGAATTCTACACTATATATAGTGGTATCTTTTGTAATTCATGTATCAAGAATTTTAGTAATCAATATCTAAAGAAAATCAGAGTGAGCAGTAGCTACTCAATTAAATTTCAGCAGTATTTCAATCTACCTTCTTAATATACACACAATTGTCATACCCGCTTTTGATAAAATCAGCTGATATCATATACTCATCAAACCTCAAATATCAATATCTTGGACTTTACTTCAAACTACAGAGAGATTTCTTCAGTAAGCATGCTTTTGTTTTAGGATTTTCAACTCCTATTCCTTCTAGAACTTTCATGTATATCTATTTTTCAGTTTTTCATATAGAAATAATGTAGTTACATCCATCTGATTTAGTTCAAAAATGAAACTGATTAGCTAATGCTAATAGTACTTTGATAGAACAATACATCACTATTGGAGGAAAAATCTCATTGAAATCTACCCGTTCTCTTTGAGGAAATCCTCATGCAACAAATCTTATCATATATTTTGTTCCAATCTTGTTGACTGTTTCAGGTTTTTTTTTCTAGATCCATTTACAACTTACCAGGGCCAGAGCTTTAAGCATGTTAACAACTGTTCAAATATCATTCTTTGTTAGGGATAGAAGTTCTTCTTCCATAACTGTCAATCATTGAGCACTTTCCTTACAATTGATAGCTTCGCCTGTAAGTTCTAGGCTTATAAGACTCAATCTCAAAAGGTTTACACATAGCAAAGGATACCATACTTGTGCTCGCATATCTTATATGTGGGTGTATGGTTTTTATTTGTTTGTCTTTAGTCAGCTGAGAGTTATTGTAGTTAGGCCTCCACCTGCCATCAACTTCTTCTTCTGGCTGTTGATTAGCATAATGCCTCCATCTCAACTTGAGTACCCTCCTTCTGAGAACCATCAGATGATTCTCTTGAAACATTTAGTGGAAACTTTTCTTCATCAAAGGTGATATCTTTACTGATGATGCATCTTTTTTATTTTTCTCTCAGATTTCAAATCCTCATTAATAGTTTGTATTGTATTAGAATAGGAGAACTCAAAGCTAGAGGTTGAAGTCTTTCAATGACCCTAGAGATAGAAAGCTAAATAATTAGCTGAACATGCTCCTTTACATACTCAAGAGTGAGATGACTTAAAAGAAAAATGTGAGGAACATGAACAACTATTGTTTGAAAATTAAAAGTTAAAGAGGAACAAAGGCTACTGAAAGCTAAGTTTGATGAACTCTTTAGGCAGCATTCTCAAACTAAATCAAGTGAGGAACAACTTAAGCTGAAATTTGAATAACTAATAAGGGAAAAGGGCTAGCTGATCAGTAGACCCAATACCCGGGACTAAAGAGTGAAAACAGTCATTTGAAAAATCCAAAGCAGAGCAATCCTCAGCCTTGAAATGTTGGGAATGTTTCGGGGTGCCCGAATCTATTCATGTTATATACTAAATACGAATTCAAGTCCTATTACTAATTGCATGATTTAAACTAATTAAATCAAATAGCAATACCACCCAACAATGAGTATGAATTTACATAGAAGGCCCTAAACATGCGGAACTAAGGGTTCATGTGAACTTACCTATTGGTGTGATGACTCTTGAGAAATATATGGTGCGCTCAATCCTCTTGATCATCCGACCAACTTGATTAACCAAAAACTTTACTCAAGTATTCTCTTGTCCTTTCTCGTACACTCAGTGGGAGGTCATACGAACAATAACAACATAAAAAATAAAAGATTTATTACCCTACACTAATTTAAGTAGCTGAAATTTTGGCTTAGTGTGTAAACATGGAATGAGCTCTCTTGTCTCCTATTTATAATGAGGATTCTAGGGTAAATTATTGGTGTTGATAAGCGAGTTAAAATAAGCAAGGTTAAGAGAAATAATTAAGAAGGATTAACTCAAAGCTGCTAGCCACCAGCTCGAGCTCGCCCAGATCACTACTCCACACTACTAGGTGCCAACTTCCAATCATATGTGCATGAGCTCAATTAGTGCCACGTGGTGCGAACAAGTGGTGAACTCAAATCTCACAGAGGTCCACCTCAGAGGGAAGCTGACCACCAAGGTGAGGAGGAACACGCTCTACAACGGGCGAACAAGAGGCGAGCTAGCTAGTGGCGAATAAGATTAAGATGGGCATCACCAAAACTACATGCTCACCACCTTGCAAGAAAGTCAAGCACAAACAATCCAAGGCTAAGCAGCTCGCCCCACATCCAGTAGAATCCCAGATTCAAGTAGGATTCACAGTAAGGGCAAATTAGTTAATTTCCTATGATTTGTGCTAAATAGATGGCAAAATGACAAGTGTAAGGACACTTGTCATTTAATTAAGCCACTTAGACTTATGCATGCCACATCACATCATTCAAACATAAAAATAGGACAATTGCACTCATTTTTTAGGATTCCCAATAGTTTAATACAAGAAATATTCCTAGTACACTTTCTCTCTCTATTCTCTCTCTACACTCCTATTATATCAAATTAATATATTACCTAGATTATTGTTTGGATGAATCTCAACCCAAATTAGCAACATAATCAATCCAATTACTACATTTCTCCAATAATTTGGCGCTATAAGAATGGTTCGAACCTCCGATCGAGCTTGTAGAGAGGAAAAGTTTGAAGATTTGAAGTTGTTTTTCAACCCTCAAGAACACATTGATGGTTTTAATACAAATTCCAAAAATTTGTGAAGAAAATCAAAAAGCAAATTTTAAATACATGCATGCATGAGTTGATAAACCAATAAAATTGGAAAATCACTCTCATGATAGTGAGAAGAACTCCCACTAAACCCTAACTGGAAACCTACTGGAGTAATATAGACCATCTATAAACAATTGAAAATGTCCCAAGAAAACGCCTATACATCCTCTGCTGCACGAAGATGGGAGGGGAGACCTTCCAAGAAAACACGGGCACAACACCAGACACAGACCCCCACAACATTAGACGACAGACTAAATTCAGTGGTACAGTCTGTGCTACAGAATCCTGAGGAACTAGAATGACCAAGAACCTTTTTGTGGGAAGTACAAAGGCAACAACTGCTTGCTCCTCGCCAGCTCACTATCCAGCCCGCACCCACTGAGAGAGTGCGTGAGCTAGACCAGGGACACTCATGGGCAACCAGGAGGGAGGACGAACAAGAGGCGAGAAGCAAGTGAGCTCTCCACTAACACTCTTGGGGCAAGGGAAAATGATTGACCGACTTGGTTCCCACAACGAGCGAACTGGAAGCCGAGTGGAAGAGTCGACCTCAGACCGACCCAGGGTCAGCTGGAAGGACAGGCTGAGGAGTTTGCGAACTGAAAACCCATAAGATTCCCACTTACCACCTACAACATCCCTGCAAATTGGTATCACGGAGCTACCCACAAGAAGGCTGGTGCATAAAGCTTAGGCAACCAGACTTTGAAAGACTAGGCCCATAGGGAACCTATACCTTCAGCAAGTCACCACTGGGTCACCCCAGAGTGAGGGACTACAGGATGGAGCTCATAAGCGAGCAACAGTTCTTGAATAGCCTCCGAAAGAGGTGACCCACAATGAAGAGCTAGCCACCTTGAAAGGAGCAATTGAAGAATTGCACAAACAGGTGACCAGCAAGAATGGCGGTGTTGGTTCCACCACTCTATCTACATCCCTACTATCCTCCACCATCTTGAAAGATCCGATCTAGAAGAAGATATAATTTCTAACCATCACCTTGTATGAGGGGTAGTCAGATCCAAAGGTTCACATTTCCAAGTACTCGAGCTATATCCATGGGAGCTACACATGCTACTCAATGTAGAAACTTCACGCTAACACTAAGAGATTGTGCCCACATGTGGTTCTCCTCTTTGACACCTGGATCAATTCATTCGTTTGGGTAGTTGACTAGAGAATTTATCTCACATTTCCCTATGTACAGAGCATACCTCACAGAGAAACACTACTTGGCTAACATTAACCTGGGAAGCAAGGAGACAAATCAGTAGTACTTGAAAAGATTTAATAAAATCCTACTGGAAGGTGAACCGGTCAGTGAGAATACAAAGATCGCGGCAGTCATGGCTGGACTGAAAAGGGTATGGACTTGTGGAAAGAGATGCACCTGTCATGCCCAAAGACCTACATAGAGTTCATGCACAAGGACGATATCTATGGTTCCATGCAGGAGGCACTAAAAAGGAAATTGAAGAAGAGACTGAAGACAAGAAAGGGTACAAAAGGTCTGGGGGCAACTACAAGGCTCCGAAAAATCTAAAATCCTTTGCAGATGGAGTGGAATATAAGGAGAAGCTGAATCAAGTCTTGACCGTGTCTGTGGATCAAGTCTTCACTGCAGTAAAATATAAAGCAATGCTGAATGAGCCCAGAAAAATTAGACAGGATTAGAGCAAACTGAATTCTAACAAATATTGTGCCTACCACCAAAGCATCGGCCATTTCACAAGTGAATGGCAAGCTGACAGAGTTCATGAAGAAAGAACTGGGGAAAAGGCAAAGGCCAGTAAGGCAGGAAGAGTCTGAAGATAAGGACGGTGATGATGAAGACCGGAGGCCAAGCAAACAGATGAGAAGGGGGCCACCAGCCCCACATGTACCGTAAGAGCCCAATAGGGAGATTCTCGTGATGGAAGAAGAAGTTGAAGTGGCTGGAGGCATTGTTGACCCCACCATCAAAACGACAAAAGAAGATGGAAATGAGAGCAATACACCAAGTACAAGAGATGGGATCTGGGTCAAAGGCCAACTCCAAACCCACAGCAGAGCTGACGTTCTCACAAGGAGATGTGGAAGGAATCGTCATACTGCACAATGAGTCATTGGTGATAAGCGCAAACACCATGAACATGAAGGTTCATCACCTACTCAGGATACATGAGCCTACACCAACATACTCCTCAAGAGCACACTAGATCAGTTAGGCAACTATGAGTCATACATAAAGGATTGTAATCATAGAATAGTGGGATTTGGAGAAGCTGTAACCATTTCCCTAAGTATGATCAAGTTGTCGGTAGAGCTTGTATCGACTGAGGACCCAGAAAAAAGGCTGACTAGATTGATTGATTTCCTAGTTGTAGACCAACAGTCTTCTTACAATGAGTTCCTTGGCCGCCCCTTTATCTCTGAATTTAAAGCTGTCTGTTCATCCTACTACTATCGTGTACAGTTCCCAACTCCCAAAGGTGTAGGAACAGTAAAGGGCGATCAGAAGAAAGTAAGAGAGTGCTTACTAATGGTTAAAAATTCTGTTACCTAGGTGCTGGTGTACGAACAAGAAGTTGAAAATCCCACAGAAAAGGTTGGTGCATAGACTCCCACTCCAGAGGCTGCTCCAATGGATGTTGATGACCCACAGCCGGCTACAGACGAATAAGTAAACCAACAATCTTCCCAACTCGAAGAAGTTACAGATACGAACCCCAAACCAAGTCTCGTGTATGAACCGTTGCAGGTAGATGATGAGTTGGAGTTAAAGGGACCTATCTCTGATCCCCGATGTTAGAATGAGAAAAAACGAGCCACCCCAGTAGAAGAACTGATAGCCATCCAGGTGGACCCCAACACCGAAGACTTAGAACTTTTCATAGGGTTTGAGGTACAAGAACCATAGCTAAGAAGTAAGATGGAGGAATTTTTATAGTCCAATCTTGATGTATTTTCCTGGTCCCACGAAGACATAACATGAATCCCGCTGGAGCATGCTTGTTATCGCCTCAAAATTGACCCCAAGAGAAAACATGTCCATGAACACCAAAGGAAGTATTGACCAGACAAATACGAAGCACTTACAATTGAAGTGAAAAAGCTGTTGGATAACAAGTTGATACAGGAGGCCATGTGCCCTCAGTGGGATGCAAACCCTGTGTTGGTCCAAAAACTGAACGGGATATGGCGGCTCTACATAGATTTCTCCAACCTCAACGTAACTTGTCCACAAGACAACTTTCTGCTGCCACACATCGATCAACTGGTGGACAACACTGCAGGTCATGAGAAAATTACCTTTATGGATGTCTTCACAAGTTACCACAAGATAGCAATGCACCCAGATGCCCAGGAACACACTGCCTTCTACAAAAAAAAATATGTATTGATGGAAGAGGATGCCATTTGGACTTATCAATACCAAAGCGACGTACCAGAGACTTGTTAATAAGATGTTCGACCAGCATATTGGCCATATGATGGAGGTGTACGTAGATGATATCGTGGTCAAAAGCCCTAAAAAGAAGACCACCTGGAGAACCTGAGGCAAGCATTTGACACATGAGGGCCTACAACATGAAGTTAAACCCAAAGAAGAGCAATTTTAGAGTACACTCTACTGTAGGAAGTTCCCGGGCTACCTGGTTAACAAGCGGGACATTGAGGTCAACCCAGCATAAGTCAAGTGCATAGTGGAGATGGAGCCACCTAACTCTGTGAAGAAGGTTCAAAGACTAACTGGGAGCTTGGCAGCACTAAACCACTTCATCCCCAGACCTGGCGACAGAAATACACCTTTCTTTGTATCTACGAAAGTCAAGAAGAAAGAGGATTTCTAGTGGAAGAGCATCTATCAAAGAACCTTTGAGAAAATAAAGAATTATCTCAACAATCAACAAATCCTGTCAAAGCTAGTGCCGGTTGAAAAACTTTATCTATACTTGGCGATATTAGAAGTTGTCATCAGCTCTGTTCTGTTACGAGAAGAAGGAAATTTCACTTGCCAATCTACTATGTTTGTCAGGCGCTCCACGAGGTAGAAATTTAGAAAAACCAGCACATGTCCTAGTAATGAGTGTTAAAAATTGCGGCCCTATTTTTTCGACCACCAGGTGAAAGTCCTAATAACATTCCCACTCAGGAAAATATTACATTGCCCCGACACTCCAGGATGCCTTCTCAAGTGGTTACTGGAGGTAAGCCAGTGTGGAATAACTTACGCACCTCGAATTGCAATCAAAACAAGCTCTGGCTGACTTCATCGTCAAGCTAACATTCTCACAAGATCCGACAAGGGGACATAACTATCTATGGCACCTCTACATTGATGGGTCCACAACCAACACTGCTGTTGGGGCTGGGGAAGAAGAGTAAGGGGAAGGAGGCTGCTTCTGGATCTGAGGCTGAGGCTGAGAAGAAGAAGAAGAAGAAGAAGAAGAAGAAGAAGAAGAAGAAGAAGAAGAAGAAGAAGAAGAAGAAGAAGAAGAAGAGCTCTAAAGGGAAGACTCAGTCATTCTCTAAGGTTGATCAGGTTCTTCGGGTCATTGACGAAGATACAGAGGAAAGAGAACCTAAGGAAGCTCAGGAAACCACTGAGGCTGCTAAAACAACTGCTGAGATTCCAGCTGCTGAACCATCTCATGTTCTAGTGACGCGGTTGTTGATTAGGAAATTGTGCAAACTGAACTAGCTCAGGAGCACCACGAGCCTGAGGGTGCTCAGGATGTTGCTCAGGAAGACCAGTAGCAAGTAGAGGCTCAGGATAAGTAGGAGGCTGAAGAAGTTCAGGAGGAACGGGTTGGGGTGGAATCTCAAAAGGATGCTCAGGAGAAGCAAGAGTCAGTGGAAGATGATGATGATGATGATGATGATAATCTTCCACTGATTGTGGTTAGGAGATCGAGGGATAAGGCTGGGCTGTCTGATCCAGTCCTTGATTATCATATGGAGAGGGAAGTTCTCACTGTGTCTAAGTCTGATGAAGAGAAGGACTTCTTTGCTCCTGTCATGTCTACCATAACCCATTTGAGTTGAATGCTCGAAATTAGGTCATCCATTTCGTAAGCAGGTTTCTCCCTAATCTTACAAAGCTAAACATAAGAAATCACAGTCCTCATTGGCTGCAATAAAATCTGATGTGCAAAACATTCAATCTTAGAATGTGATTCGAGAAGAAAGAGTTTATATGGTTGAGAAGAAGGTCAAGATCTTGTTTGATCAGGCTGACTCCCACAGAATTGCTATCACTGATTTGGCAAAGAAGCATTCTGATGATGATGCCAAAATGGGGGAAAGTAAGAAGACAGGAGTTCAGAAGAAGGGGGAAGGTCAGAAACTGAAGAGAAGGCAAGCTGAAACTGAATTTGTGACTTTGCCAGCTAAAAAGAAGAAGGATGTGCCAGTTGAGGTTATTTTTTGATGAGATGAATGGAGTTTTTGTCCTGAAGATCAGTTGATCATGAAGAACAAGAAGTCTGAGCAGCTATCCATTCAGACAGCCCTTTAGACCAGACAACAGGCCACACAGATCGATCTTCTGAAAGGGAAGGTGGAAATTCTCTCTGAGGAGCTTCATAAGAAAAAGAAAGCTGAGGTTGGAGGCTCCAGAAAGAAGAGAATCGCCTAGAAGAAGAAGATGGATTCCTATCAAGAACAACTTCGTAGAACTCTTCTATGTTGTTGGGAAATAGTTGGAAAGTCAGGAGGACAAGGAAACCAACTTTCACAACTGGATGGCCTTGGAGCATGGGGATATTTGGGCTAAGATCATGGCATTTTCTGACCGGAAAGACGTTCAGATCAAGGCTCCATACCACATCATGTATCTGCCTCTTACGATCAGGATGTCCTTTCACTTGAACCGGGTGAAGATTCATGAGGAGATAGCTGAAATTTCCCAGATCACTGATTCTCTGAAGGATGAGAGGAAGATCAATGCCATTACACTTCGCATGCTGAAGTAGTTTGATATATCTTTGGAGAAGTGGGATGATCAATATCAATGGAACTTTTACATTCTTGAGACAACATCTTGTTGTTTCCTGATTTAATTACTGCATCCTTATCAAGAACTGTGCTAACCTTTCTATGTTTCCATCTTATAGACTAATTTACCTCAGTTCTATTTGAGTTAGATAGTTAGTTTTTTGGCATCATCAAAAAGGGGGAAATTCCACTTGTTTGTCCTGAAACGAGTCTGAATCAATGTACTATGGAATACACTGATAAGAGTGTGTGGGGGGAATACACTGATAATAATTTTTCCATTTTCAGGAAATACTACTTATGATTCAGTCAACTTAAATAAACAATTCTCACTAAGACTTAAGTCACTTAGACTGAAAAATTCAGGAACCAAATATGTTGAATCCTAAATTTGTGCTCTCAATGAGCTCAGTAACGATAACCCACCTACTGACCGCTCAGGAAGCTACTCAGTTGGATAGCTATCTAAACAAGCTTCTACATGCGGAAGTGTGAGCCCTGAATTATACTCATTTTTTGTGTTTGTGAAAGTTCTAGCTTAGTTACTGAAAGAGTGGTTAAGGGACTGTGCTCAGATTTCAGGTTCAGGAAGATTGGTTCTTCCAGAGTTTTAAATCAATGTTGAATGATCTCCTGATCTAATGATATGACAGTTCAAAATATGCAAAGCAAGTAAATCAGCACACAAAGGTTTAACATGGTTCAGAGACTCAAGCTCCTACGTCCACAACCTGATTTAACAGGAGCAATCCACTCTTAGGATTGGATTTTGTTTTTATACGTGCCAAGGTGCACGAGTAGTCTCCTTCCTCTCTAAGGAATTTAACCCCTGTGTGGTTTTACAAGTCCCAGTCCTTTCCACTTCACCAGTTTACAACTTAGAGTGATTTAGCTTTTAGTTTCCAACTATAATGTGATAATCATTACAATCAAAAGCAGATCTAAGGATGGATTATTACTCTAATCTAAATACAGAAAAGATTCCTAACAACACTAGGGAAATTTAATCGCAGAGTGTTGTATGCTTGAATGCTTTGAGCGCTTGAATCTTTGGTTAATCTCGACTTCAAAATTTTCCGTAACCTTGTTTGGGTGCAACGCCTTCTGAATTTATAGTGAAGACTTATAATAGATCCGTTGGAGGAGATCAAAACAAATCTTCCTATTTTAGGTAGCTACCAGCCTAGGAAATGACATTCACTTTTCACCATACTATTTTTGGTGAAAGTCTTCTGGCACCACCTGCGGATTGTGAACATTAAATGCGAGAGTCAGCTCCGTACACACGTGTCTTAATCTGATTGGTTGCTTTTCAAACGACAAGTTGATAATAAGACTTTATGCTTCATCCTACCATAAATACTCCGAGTAAGTTGCACTTTAACTCAGCTATAAATGTTTTTCTTTAGTGGATCTGACATTCTCTTTGTTCTCAGCCTTTTAGCATAAATGCTAAGTCCCAAACGTCACTAATATTTTCTGTATGGACTTACAAAGTGTCACCAGGATGAACACTCAGCCCGATTACTCAGGTTACTTCCGCCTTCACTGATATGCTCTGTCCTGACTGCGCTTAGAACAATCAGTAGAACTCTATCACTGGTCTTTCTCAGGATTGCCTTCTCAGGATCAATCTTTCAGGAACTATCTTCTCAGGATCTTCAGGATCTTCTGGCTGACTCAAATGGAGGACAATTTACTCAAACTTTATCTTCATTATGCATACTTTCCTCAGGGATGGTTCTTCCTGAACTTGATCTTCAGGACGTCTCCTTCGGAATCCAGCCTTCAGGATGGTTCCACTTGAACTGAGTACCTGTCAATATAAACGAAGTCTAACCTATCTTGAACTATTCCTGAGTCTATACAATCCTGAAACTATATTTAGACAAATTCAACTTTTCACACTAAGGATTTTTAGGATATGAATCAAAACAACTAAGAATATCCCGACATTTTGCAACAAATTATTTGGCTTCTATTCACAATGTTAACACTTGGATGAATTTTGAATACTTTTGGACATGATTGCTTTGTTTAGAGTTTTTCTATTTTTTGGTTGATTGAACATTTAACTCTAACTATTTCTAAAGCTTTGTATTCACGGCATATACCTATCCGAAGAGAAGATTAGATGGTTGATGACTCTTTTTCTCCGGTGATCGGTTTGTCAACAAGAGTGGTTTACATCTACGTGTTTAATGAGGTCTACCTTATCCTTTAGATTTCGTTCCTTTATCCCAAATTGTGGGATTCATTATCTTTTCTTTTTCTTTTTATAAAGAGCAACACTTGCGTAGAATATTCTACCGTAGAATTCTAAAAAAAAATAAATTAAACATGTCAACTTAAATCTCGTGGGTAATCAACACCCACGTATATATGTTCCACGCCCTTCGTATACCATGCCAATAGCGCGTTAGCTGTTGGCAAAAGGCCTTTTTTTAATTTAAATAAAAGTATTCAAATAATTTATATATATTTAAAAGTTCAAGTAATATTATAATGTATATTTTAAAATTTACTCTCAAATATGTTACTATATACACACATGTAAGTTACTGAAAAGACAAAATATGTGTTATTAATCCTTTAAAAAAAAATTGAACTTTTCAACTAACTATAACAAGAATATGTATTTTTGCAAAAATAAATATGTGTTAATTAATTTATTTTTTATTCTTTTTGTTGATTAAATATATATTTTTCTAAGGACAAATAAATATTTGTACATACATAACACACATTTGATCTTACAGTAACAAACATTTGTTCTAATTGTAACATACATTTGCTCAAATATTAACACACATTTGTTCCCCCTGTTTGTGTTACTATATGGATAAATGTGTGTTACTGTAAGGATAAAATTGTGTTAGTATAAGAATAAATATGTCTTTTAAAATTTAAGGTTAATTCTATAAAAAACACACCACCTTTTACTCAACTTTCAATTTAATCACAGGCTTTACGATTATAATTAAAAAGCACAACCTTTTAAAAAAATTTCAATCTGATACATATTTTTCATCTCTGACTGGCAATTGATGATGTATCTCGTCGGACTTAGTAAAAGTTTGTCATGCTGGCATGCATGCATAAAATTTAGAAATTCAAACCTCCAGTATTGAGATTTTTCAGAATTTTGTATGATTTTGGGTAATTTTTCTAGGGTATTTGAGTGTTTTGTGAATCTAATATTGAATGTTACAAACATATAAGAACATTTTTCCCTTTTACAGCCAGAAAATATTTCTAAATAAAAGGTATTGTTATTTTATATATATGAATATGATATATGATGTGCAAATTTAAAAAATAATAATAATTAAATGTGTGTACGTCAGTGTGGTAAACTTTCACGTACTCCGATGAGACACGTTATTGGTCGTCGGCCGAAAATAAAAATACATGTATTGAATTGAAATTTCTTAAAAGGTCGGGCTTTTTAATAATAATCGTTAAGCTCAGGATTAGATTGAAAGTTGAGTAAAAGGTGGTGCATTTTTATAAAATTAACCCTAAATTTAGTCATCATTCTTTTAAATTTAGATATATTGATTCATGTAGTAACACACTTTTTACTATATATTTTATATTTGTTATTATATGAAAAATAATTATTTCTATAAGAATAAATAAATATTTGTGCAAAAATCAATATTTGTTCTTTTAGTAACACACATTTTGCTCCTATATTATGTGAAAAATTATTTATATCTATAAAAAAAATGAATATATGTAAAATAACAATATTTCATTAGATAGTAACACACATTTTTTCTAATAGTAACACATATTTGCTCCCCAATTTGTGTACAATATGAACAAACATGTGTTACTGTAGGATAAAATATATTTTTATTAAGGACAAATATGTATTTCTTAATTTAATCATCGTCGTTTAAAAGCTATATATATTGATTCATGTAGTAACACATTTTTTACTATTTTATATGTGTTATTATATGAAAATATAATATTTCTATATAGATAAATAGATATATATATATATATATATATATATGAAAAACTAATATTTTTTCCAATAGTAACACATATTTTACTCTTACATTGTATGAAAAAAATATTTATTTCTACATAAACAAATTAATATGTGTAAAAACATATCATTTAGTCTGATTATAATACACATTTTGCCTTAAAGTAACACGTATTTGATCAAATTATAGTACACATGTGAGCGAAAAACCTGAAATTTGTAGTTGTACAAAATTTGCGAAAAAAATACTCAGATCCGACCCGGCACGTTAATAGACCATCAATTTTTTTAAATAGATAGTTCTATATGATAGAATATTCTATATAAATTTTTAGTTTTAATAAAACACCTTAATTCCTCTTATACTAATTTCATTTCATCTAAAAATCAAAATAATTAGAAAAATATTTAATCAATATACTTAGGGGATGTTTTGTTTCATAGATTAGGGTGAATTAAGTTTCTAATCCTAAATAAAATTTTGTTTGGTTTCTAGGATTTGAGTCCAGGATTAAATCATGGACCAATATTTGAATTCAACCTAATCCAACAAAAACGGGATAATTTGATCTTAACTATTATATCGGATTAATTTTAAAAAAAAACAATCATAAATAACAAACACATATATACTATTTTAAAATTAGGAATTGCAATCAATATAATTCATTGAAATTCAATCTCACTCAATCTATCGTATCTAGAAAACCAAACACCTTCTTGCTTTTTTTTATTTTTAAATTCAGCATGTAAAGTTTATTTTTTGGAACGGTAACATAGAGATTACACATAAAGCTTAATACTCAAATTACGATTCTGGAAAAACCTTATACAGCATCCATCATGATCATCAGTTTGACCATTAACAACCAAACAAACTAATTTCTTTTGGATAATCTAACCTTCAACCCATGTCTTGCTTGAAGTATAATGGAATCACGAGGAGCAACTGGATGACCCTCCACTAGATGAATGTTGTAATGATGCATGATCGTGGCAGCCACCATTTTCATCTGAATGAAAGCCATCTCTTTCCCCAAACACGTCCTTGGCCCTGCGTTAAACGCCGGAAACTTGTACGAGGGCTCGTGCTTGATCCCTCCAGTCGGCGTAATCCATCTCTCCGGCATGAACTCTAAGCAGTCTTTTCCCCAAACACTCTCCATTCTTCCCACGGAGTAGAACGAAAATATAAGCTTCGCGTTCTCACAGAGGCAATGCCCGCTAGGCAGAACATCTGGTTGAATCGGAGCTTTGTGCTCCAATGCCACCGGAGGGAATAGCCTCAGAGACTCACACAATGCTCCATGGAGGTACTTTAGCTTCCACGATTCTTCCACATTGAAGAACCTCCATTTCTTCTCCTCCTTCAGCTCCAATTCTGTTTCAATCTCTTCCCTGATCTTGATTCCTGCATAAGGGTTCATTGCAATTAGCCAGAAAAGCCAGGTAAGGCAAGTGCTCGTGGTGTCTCTGCCCGCAAGCATCAAATTCATGGCGGTGTCCCTCAAGAAAGCCCTCAAATCGTCGACGTCCTTCTCTTGGTACATTTCTCTGAAAGCCCTCAACACATTGAGATCCTTCTCTTCAAAATTCTTCAACCTAACAAGCGGATATATGAATTCGTCGAAAGCCCTGGCAGCTTCCTTCAGCTTCTTCTCGCCGCCGATGTTGAGCCATTTCATCAGCTTCCAGAGGGGCTCAGGGATGATGTGCCTGTGCAGCAGAGGCTCCGATACGTTACTGAAAGCTTTTTCACAAGGAATATGAGGCAATTCAACTGACAAGCTACAGGGATCGTAGTCCAACACCAGCTTGCAGATATTATCAAAAGAGAACCTCTGCAAAATATCCTGCAAATCAATTTCCTTCCCCTGTTTACAGAAATAATCAAGAACTGGGAGAAGGCCCGTTTCCACCTTGTGCCAAACAGACCCTTCCAAGGAACAATAAAATTTAGTATTTTTCAACTGAGCAAGAGTTGTTTTCCTGTGAATTTCCCACAGTTCAAAATCAGAGCCGAAAATCCCATCTCCAAAGATTTCGAAAATCTTGCGGAATTCAGGTCCCTTTGGATAGTTGGGGAAGTTCTTGCTGAAAACGTAGTGGATATTAGCAGGATCACAGGTGAAGACCATGTCTATGTTGCAAAACCAAGGGCCTTTGACCACGTATGTTCCTCCACATTCAGCTAAAACCTCTGTTATACAATCATGTCCTCTGTGCAGATTCTGAAGAATAGACGGCAGCATTCCGACGACCGGCCAGTTCGTCGGCTCCGGCCTCTTCTTCCCCCTTCTGCTTAACAAGTAGACAAGGTAAAGTATCAGAGGGATACTCAAGAAAAATTCGAGATACATGAAAATGGCCATGTGTTAAGGAACGTTATTTTGCTATATTTCTTGTGTTCTGTGATCAACACACATTGTTAATAATAAGTATACTCATCAACGCACATCTGTATATATATGAAAACAGCAAAATCGGCTAAAAATAGAAGTTGGTCATTTCACGCCTATTTTCATACTATATATAGAATGTAATTACCTTCTGAAATAAAACTGTCATTCTCACGTTTTGGAAAATTTCTTTTCATGTGTTTATATACACAAGAACTTTTTTCTTCCAATGCTAATTTTACTTAGTAATTTAAAGCCACAAGAAATACTTAAATATGCAAACATATGTACTTTGAAATTTAAACAATTCTTCAGAATATTTTATGAGAAATGTTTGCCAAATAGGAATAATAGTTATTTGCTCAACTACCCCTCATTAATTAATCAATAAAATAAAAATATTGATAATGAGACTTTCAAAAATTAAATTAAAAAATGCACAACACACTCAACATTATTTCTTCACTTTTTCATATGTGAGAATATAAATCTTCAAATTCTATCTTCACTACAATATTTTTTAAGGGAAAACTATAAAATAATTCATAAAATTAACACTAATTAAAAATTGGTTTCGTGCAAGAAAAAATTATACCTATGTGCAATAATTTGTAAATATAATCACTTTTTTAACCCATATGCAAATATCTTTTTTTTTAATTAGAAAAGATATTTGCCAATTAAAGTGGGTGAAGTCTATAGAGTGAAGTAGTTATATCCATCAAATATTTGTTCTTTTTAGTTTGCACCAATAATTTTAAATTTTAATTTATTTTTAACACTATATTTAATATATATATATATATATAATTTACACATATTAAAAATAAAATTAATATATTTAATTTTTTTATTATTTTAGATGTTTTTTTTGTTGTTGAATTGAATTTAAATCATTTCTTTTTAGATTATGTAAAGATTTTTCTAATTTAAAATTACTTTATGAATTTTAGTGTTTATGGCAAATTTAATATAATAAAAATTATATAACTTATTAAATATGCATATATATAATATAATCTTCATGTATTAATAGAAAATAGTATTACTTTCGTCACGCAAAAGTTTGTGAACATTTCTTTTTACTTTGTCTGACAAAAGTTTGCATACTCCTGATATGAAAATATTCCTTTAATTTTTTTATTTTTAAATTCTCTACATAGCAGTCTTCACCCAATACAATATACTCATTATATTTTTATTAAAAAAATAGTGCCCCTAAAAGCAATTCAAGTTTTTGTTGGATGAAGGTAATACTACTTTTGTTTCCTTGAAATTTTTTAGTGGTTTTTGTGGACATAAACCAAAAGAAATTTAATGACTAGAATGTGTAGGGTGGAGATTTTTGAATATTCAATTTTACATTTTATGAGATAACAAAAAAATTATGCAAATTATTCAAAAAAAAAAATGGAGGTAATAGTAAAAAGAGTTAATAAAATTTTAATTTAAACTTTTATTATAATGTATTTTCATTATATAATTTCATCTTTATAAAATGAGCAACACTTGTGTACAAATTTCTACCATAGAAATATCCATTTTTGAAAAATTCGCGGATCTAAACCGGGTCGGGTAAGATTTGGACTTTTTTTTTCAAAATTCGCGCAACTTATAGTTCCAGGTTTTTTCGCTCCCAGGTATGTTACAATTTGGGCAAAGACGTGTTACAATTAGGCAAAATCTGTGTTACTAATTCTTAAAAAATTAATTTTTTGTACTTTTCAAGTAACTATAAAGAAAATATATATTTCTGCAAGTATAAATATGTGTTACTTAATTTATTTTTTATTCTCTTTGTTGATTTATGTTAATAATATGTTTTTTCGCTCCCAGGTATGTTACAATTTGGGCAAATACATGTTACAATTAGGCAAAATTTGTGTTACTAATTCTTAAAAAAATAATTTTTTGTACTTTTCAAGTAACTACAAAAAAATATGTATTTCTGCAAGTATAAATATGTGTTACTTAATTTATTTTTTTATTCTCTTTGTTGATTTATGTTAATAATATGTTTTTCATGTACTTAATACATCATTTAATACCTTATATATGTTATATAAAATATAATATATATTTTTATAAGGATAAATAAATGTTTGTGCATACAGTAACACACATTTGATCTTGCAGTAACACGCATTTACTCTAATTGTAACACACATTTGTAGTAACACACATTTACTCTAATTGTAACATACATTTGCAGTAACACACATTTACTCTAATTGTAACACACATTTACTCTAGATATAACACACATTTGCAGTAACACAAATTTACTCAAATTGTAACATAAATTTACAGTAATACATATTTACTCTAATTATAACACATATTTGTTCCTCAATTTGTGTTATTATATGAGCATATATGTGTTACTATATGATAAAATGTATTTTTATTAAGAATAAATATGTGTTACACATACAATGTAACATATACATGTTTTACATTGCATGAAAAATATTTACTTCTACAAAAATAAATGAATATGTGTAGAAAACAACATTTAATCTAGTTGTAACACACGTTTTGCCTTAAATTAACATGCATTTGCCCCAACTGTAACATACATGGGAGCGAAAATCACAAGCTGTGCGAATTTTGAAAAAAATACTCAAATTCGACCCGACCCGGTTTAGACCCGCGAATTTTCAAAAATGGATATTTCTACGGATCTTAGATCCGTAGAAATTTGTATATAAGTGTGTCTTATAAAATGTATTCAATTCTTGCTGGAGAATAGCTAGTTTTTAATAATAAGTGATCAACACATATTGTTATCAATAAGACATGGAAGTGATATTAGCGATAAAATCTGGATGCATTTATTACCATTACCATATATAACACAAGAAGAAATCGAGATCGCCTATTCGCCCATATATAGTGTTTGATTTCGATTTTGATTACATGGCAGATGACAATAATGATAAATTAGTATATAAATATATAACACCCAAAGTGAAATAGGAGATTGTTCCGCCAATCAAATAAATCAATTTCAATAATATTCCACGTTGTGATTCATTTATTACATGTGTGAAATTTTAAAAATAGTAAAATAGGATATTTTTTCCGCTCAAAACTATCAAGATCACATATTTCATCTTTTATTTTATTACCTTAATAAGAAAAAAATATTTTTTCCATTATGTAATTTTACCATTTTTGTATGTTCTATGTATTTATAAATTTTGAATTTCATCTTGTAATTCATTTTTTTGACATTTTAGACCTATTTACTTTTAAATTCTAATATTTCCTATAATTTACATGAATCAAAGTCAAATAATGATAAAAGTGTTGAACTTATAGAACAGAAAGATTCTAATATAAAAAAGAATAGTCAAAAGTATGTAAATTATATCATATTTATCAAAATCTAAAACTAATAGAATCAAAGTAAATATATATATATATATATATATATAAAAAGATATTAGAGTTATTTTCCTGTGCACCCGGGTGCTTCACTACTGTCACACCATTTACTACTGCCACACTATTAACTGCTGATCCATCATCAAATTGAAGAGAAAAACGTTATTTCACTTCAGATCTGTCTTACTTCCTTCTACCATCCCCCCAAATCTGCTCTCTCTTTTTCCTCACAAATTTATTTGCTTCACCAACATCTGCCCCCTCTCTCTCTCTCTTTCTCTCTCTCTCTATCTATATATATATATTACCTTTCCATCTAGTCTAATTAATGATAATCAACAAATTTACAAATTCATTTGATTGCAAAGTTAATAAATTTCAGTACCTATATATGTCCTCTATTAATTAGTTTATTACATTTTGAATTGGAGTTGTAATGTTTATATGTATAAAGCACAAAAGCTCATCTCCTTTAATTTAATTTAACAAGGAACAAGTGTAGTTAGAATTTGGGCATTTTTTAACCCTAGTAAATTAATGTATATATATATCTCTCTCATATATGTATGTATGTTGGGTTAAAATGTCAGTCGTTGGCTATTTCAAATAATTTAACTGTGTATATATTTATATATATATATATATATATCTCTCTCTCATATATGTATGTATGTGAATCATAATACCCCAAGAACAAATTATAATACCCCAATAACAATTTTAAACAAATACCATAAGAACAACTTACAATTCCCAAGAACAACTTACAATACCCCAAGACCAACTTATAATACTTCAAGAACAAGTATAAGTAAATACCCCAAGAACAAATCATAATACCCCGAGAACAAATTATAATACCCCAATAACAATTAATAATACCCCAATAACAATTCTAAACAAATACAACAAGAACAACTTACAATACCCAAGACTAACTCACAATACCCCAAGAACAAATTTAAGTAAATACCCCAAGACCAACTTATAATACCCTAAGAACAATTTAGTTATACCCCAAGAATAACTCCTTAATACCCAAATAACAAATGTTCTTGGGGTATTGTGAATTGTTCTTGGGGTATCATAATTTGTTCTTGGGGTATAACACCTAAAGAACAACTTATAATACCCAATGAATAATTTGTAATACTCAATGATCAATTTATAAATAAATAAACTCAAAGAATAATTTATAATACATAAAGAACAAATTATAATACTCAAAGAACAATATATAATACTCAAATAATAATTTATAATATCCAAAAAATAATTTATAAATGAAAATTTTATAAATAAATCTAGTAATACTCAAAGAACAATTTATAATACTCAAAGTACATCTTATAATACCCAAAGAACAATTTATAATACTCATAGAACAATTGCTTAATTTTCCCATGAATTATTTGGATCTTATTTTTAGTTTAATTATTTACTTTTTCTTGGGGTATTGTGAATTGGTCTTGGGGTATTATAAATTATTCTTTGGGTATTTTGGAATCATCGCAATTAATTTCCACAGTGAGAGGGGCTTCGACATATACATACGTCTATTAGTCATCATTTTAGTGTGTTTTTAAATTCTACAAGACAACTTTAGTAATTACTTTTTCTTAAAAGCTAGCAAAGAGAGGTTGTTTTGATAAGTATTGGCACCCGTAATAATAAATTTGGGCATATGTATTTAAAAATACACTCACCAATGCTATAGTGCAGAGAACCACGTTTGTTCTGCAAAAGGAAACTGAACAAAGCCAAAAAATACCCAAGAATAATTATTAATACCCTAAAAACAATTTAGTTATATTCTAAGAATAATTTCTTAATACTCAAAGAACAAATGTTGACAATATCCCAAGAACAACTTCATATACCAAAAAACACACAGTGCAGTGTGTAGTGTGTGTTTCTTAAAAAAGCAAAATAAATTTAAAATTGTAGTAAAATCCAAGTGCATACCATGCACTTGGGTGCATACAAGTATTTGCGAAGATATGTTGTAGGCCGAACATTTCAAGATTAGCCCAATAACTTTAAGGCCCACAAAAGCCCAATAACATAGTGAAAGCCCGTCAATCCATCATGAATCGTGATGTTGGACCCACATCTCTGGACCAGCATCGACGAGGAGATCTCGTCGATGACAAGCCAATGGCAGAAGACAACCAGGGATGATATCTTAGAAATAAAGTTATTGAACGACGAGATGCTCGGACGATGTCGACGACATATGAGATTTGACGACCTCGTCTAACTTTAAAGGACACTAGCTGGAAAAGGACATTCACACGCGTAATTGCCTTGCCACTTACTAACACAACAATACCTAAAGAGCACTACCTAGCCTTATCCAACATAGCATCATTGTATTATTTCTAGGGCTGACACAAGGGCAGATTCCTTATACCTCTAGTAGGCCAAAATCCATGTGTAGTTACGCTGGGGGACCACTAGGAGAAGACATCTCCTAGACCCATGTACACTTATAAATAAAGGATCTATAACCTTCAAGACCAAGTTCTACAAAGGGTTGATAACTGTATTGTTATTTATAATTTTCTTATATATTCCTCTAATTTCTTCTTAGTTCTTTGATATTTAATTGATTTAGTTCCCTTACAGCCACAACGTAACTCTAAACACTCTTAATCGTTGAACCACTATCAATATATCGCAAGAAAAAAATATGTATTTCTAATTAGAATCTCAAATTCATATTTTTGGAATATTAATAAGAAGTCCAATTATATTGAACTGTCTCATAAGTTTTACTAGTCAATAGACGCCATTATGCAGTTCTATTTATCAAATAACTATATATTGAGAAACTTGCTTAGATTTTATTTATTGAACACCTTAAATTATTAAGTTATTCGAACGAGTAAAAACTTGAAATGTCCTATCCAAATAATCTAGACCTATATTTGCCCAATGACCTAGAACTCATCTTTCGCTCGACATACAAAATGCTCAAATTATTAGACTTTATTCATGAACAATCATTTAATTTATAATAAGATCTTACAATATCTTTTTTTATTTAGTTTGTTTGTTTTATCATAAAACATGTGTAAAAAAATATATAAAAATATTTTGTAGTCAGATGTAGTACGATTTTTCCATTTTATTTTTGTACTAAATATTTACTCCTAAACAAGAAAAAAAAAGAAAAAATTAATGGAGAAAAAAAGAGAGTCCAGTATTTAGGGCTATAAAGTACCTCTCCACAATACTGATAGCTACAACAACAAATAAATATTTCTTATAACTATAAAAAATTGTGCATCGGTGTACAAGTCATAAAGTTCTGCACTAGTATACAAAATATACACTTGTGAGTCGTATATATATATAGCACACTTACGTACACTATTCTATTGTAAAATTTTCTAAATATAAACAAAAAAAGGCCGACGCACCGTGGCCTTGCATGGGATAACTATGCATATACAAATTCTTTCCCCCTCACCCACGTCAAAGCTGTTGGCTATTATTATTATTTTTTTAATTTATTATTTTTTTTAAATTGTTGTGTTGATTTAAAATAATTCAAGTACTGTTAGGTTGCAAATAAATATTTATACAAATAGCAGCATACATTTCATCTTACAGTAATACATATTTACTCTAAAAGTAACATACATTTACTTTTCAATTTGTGTTACAATATTGACAAATATGTGTTACTGTAAGAAAATAATATAGTTTTATGAGAATAAATATGTGTTTCTTAATTTATTCATCATCCCTTTAAATCTAGGTATATTATATCACGTAGTAACATAATTTTTTACTTTTTATATATATATGTGTTATTATATGAAAAAAAAAATTTCTATAAAAATAAATAAATATTTGTGAAAATCAATATTCCATAAAAACAAATGAATATATGTAAAATAACAACATTTTATAAGATGGTAACATATATTTGCTCTAATAGTGACGAATATTTGTGTGTTACTATATAGGCAAATGTGTGTTATTGTGAGGATAAAATATATTTTTATAAGAATAAATATGTGCTTTAATCATCATCCCTTTAAATTTAAGTATATTGATTCATTAATAACACACTTTTCACTATTTTATATGTGTTATTATATGAAAAATAATTATTTCTATAAAAATAAATAAATATTTATGAAAAAACTAATTTTTTTCTTATATTAATAAAAAGGGAAAACTATATTTTTAGGACAGTATTTTATAACTGTTCGCAAAAAGAGGACATTATCTTTACGGGCTTGCAATTTTAGGCCACTTTCTTTTAAGTTTTGCAAATTTAGGTCAATCAATGCTAATTTCGGGCCAAATCTCACATGACTAGCATATGATACCTTAAATGGGTCTAATACTCCTCCATGGTTGCTTAGTGGCATCCACGTTAATAAAATTCCTCCACGTCATTAAAAATTTCTCGTGTCTAATAGTGATAAACCCTAATCCCAAATCTCCTCTCAAAATTGCCTCCATCCAAATCGCAGCCTCTTAAAATTGTCTCCTATGTATAGTAAGTACAGAAATCTCAATATAATTTGGTGGAATACTGGAGATTGTTGTGTTCATATTACTGATATTCCGTGTGGCGGGTCGTTCATTTAATGGTTATATGTAGAGGATTCATATTGAGTGTGGTGGGTCGTTCATTTTTTTTTTTCATTTTTTTTATTTAAACTCTAACTTTCCACATTCTCAGTAAAATGATAATTCATTTATTATATAAATAATTTTAATTTATAAAATAAACAAATGAGGCAAATTTTCAAATATATATATATATATATATATTTAAACTCTAATTCCCACGTTAAACTCTAACTTCTCACCTTCTAAGTAAAGTGATAGTTCATTTATTATATAAATAATTTTAATTTATAAAATAAACAAATGAGGCTTCCATATTTTTAGGTCAACCAATACATATGGTATATATTTATAAACTCTAACTTCTCACATTCTTAGTAAAGTGGTAATTCATTTATTATATAAATAATTTTAATTTATAAAATAAATAAATGGGGCAAGTTATTTCTTTCTTTCTCTGTTTGTTTTATTTTAATTGGTCCACTATACCGTTCAAATTATGCAGGCTTTGGGAGTTATTTACACTATACCCAGGATTACTTTAATTCTCTTCTTTCTTTCTCTGTTTGTTTTATTTTTCATTCTAATTATTTTTTGTTTTGTTGATTATGATCTTTCAATTTTGAATTTATTATGAATTTTTAGTTATTATGAAGTTTAGTTATTATGAATTTTTAGTTATTATGAATTTTAAGTTTCAGATTAATTCGATTTTAGCTATTATGAATTTTTGGAGTTAATGGTGCAATTAATAATTTTTTTTGTCTAAAGAACTCAATATTTTATGTTTTCTTCATGTTAATTTTTTTTGTAAATATTTTATTCTACAGATTTTTAATGATGTGGATGAATTTTATTGATGTGGATGCCACTAAGCAGCCATGGTGGAGTATTAGGCCTATTTAAGGTATCAAGTATTATTCAATTGAGATTTGACCTGAAATTAGCATTAATTGGTCTAAATTTGCAAAATTTAAAATAAAGTGGCCTAAATTTGCAAAACAAGTGACCTAAAATTGCAAAGCCGCATAGATAATGTCCTAAAAAAATAATTTTCCCTTAATAAAAACATCTCTTATATTCTATGAAAAAATATTTATTTATACAAATAAATGAATATATGTAAAATAAAAATATTTAGTCCGATGGTAACATATATTTTTCCTTATAGTAACATACATTTGTCCATGTATATAATAACATAAATTGAGAGTGAATTCTTAAATTTGTGACATAATATTATTCTATTATTTTAAAACCACACAACTAAAAAAATTAAAAAGTTTAAGCCAACTGTTCTAGTTGTTGGGGTGGGGATGGGAAGTAGTATATGCATGGAGGGTTGACGACATTAACGGCCGCGTGTCAGTTTTAATGTTTTTTTAGTTTATTTTTAAAAACTTCTACGACAAAATATTCTATCATATAATGTTGGATAATGAATTGGACTCTTTGATGGTTTTTTGAGCTTAAAATGATTTGGGCTTTGAGTGGGTTAGCTAGTATTGCTGATATTTTGTGGGCTAATTATCTTCAGTAACTTACAAATTGGTTCGTATTATAACATTTAATTATGTATTGATTCACAAAATATTTGTATTTACGTAGAGGTTCAAATTAATTTTTGTCCACAAAGAAAAGAATAATTTTGCACACAATTCAAATATATTTTGCATAACAAGTTTATATTTAATTTGCACACAAACATAAAAAATTTTCACACAATAAAATTTTTTTGCACAAAGCAAAGAATAATTTTGCACACAATTCAAATATATTTTGCATAACAAGTCTATATTTAATTTGCACACAAACATAAAAAAAATTCACACAATGAATACTTATTTTTGCACAATTTAAAATAATTTCATTATCAAATCCAAAATTTATATATTAAAAAATATTACAATTTGTCTCCAAATAAAATTCAAAAATTCACCCTCCATTCACTTTGTCTTTCCTTCATTTCAAATTAAATTTTATTTTCCAATATTTGCACAACACTGAAAAAGGTTATAGTAGATGCAATAGAAAATTTTGAACAGAATAATATTTTATTTTTGCACAAGATATTAAATTATTTTACACAGAATAATTTTTTTTTTTTTTGCACAGATAAAATTTTACACAGAATTATATTTCTTTGAAAAAAATATTTTGCACGAACATAAAAATTATTTTGCACGGACACATATCCCAGATTCAAAACATTAAAAACGAAAAAGGGTTGCTTATCCCCTCTTTCTACCTCTGCCTTTGTTAACAAAATTACAAAACATAACAATTTTTTTTTATCGGTAAATATTAGTGGTTAATAGTTAAAAGTTAGTTCACCAAGTCTCCATACACTCATATCTCCAAGTCAACTTTATATCTCCCTCATATTCCCTCCCAAAGGGAATCGAACTCGGGTCACTCACTCAAGTCAGGAGCCCGGTGACCAGGCGAGCTAACTCACCTCAATTAACATTGCAAAATAGAGTTCAAAATCAAACTTAAATTTTTTCTAAACACATAAACCATTAATAAAATTCTCTGCCTCAGCAGCATCTTCTTCGCTTCTTTCACATAAGCCACCAACTATAAATCTATTTTTCATGTGTTATTTGACACATAATCTTCAAAATCAATAGCAATAAACAAAACAAAAAATTAGACATTTGAATCAAAGCTAACAATCATTAATATTTTTTAAGTAAGAAAACTGAACACCCTTGAAGGGTACTATTCAAACAATTCGAACCGCCGGTTATGGTTTTCCGAAAAAATGGAACCGTAATCGAACCGCCGGTTAGGCGGGTTAGGTTTCGGTTCGAACCGCCCGGTTTGCGGTTTTTCAATTTTTTATTTTTTTTTATTTTTGCATATTTTAATTTAATTATAATTAATGATAAATATGATTATTGATCTATAAATTTAAATAGCTGTAATTCTTTTGATTAAATTTAAAATTTACCAACTTACAAAATATAAAATTTACATAATAACACAACTATACAAGTACAAATTTAATTGAACTGTCGGTTCGACGGTTCTTTGGAACTTGAACCGAAACTGACCCGTCTATGTACCGGTTATGGTTCGGTTCCACGGTTCCGAACCGCCGGTTTTTTGAACCGCCGATTTAGAACCACAAAAACATCAGTTCGAACCAGCGGTTACGGTTTTTTTGAACACCCCACAATTAGATCCACAAGCTAAATGAAATTCAGACCTTCAATGAAATCCACAAGCAAAAATTCTCCATATCCATTGACAAAACCTTATCTTACTTGCCAAAAATTTGAAAAAATAAACACAAAATAACAGATCTGGATTCGGAGTTGTAGCCATGGCCGTTCCCACACGAGAACCACCGTCAGAAATGAACCAGTCGTCGCCGCGCCCACCGGAGGTCGCACCCCATCTGTCGTTGCCGTGTTGGATCTGCTCAGATCGCAACCGCCATCCGCCCTAAGCGACCTCCATTCGACCTTCGTGATTTCGCTGCTGTCCCTGCACCACCGTAGCCGCCGTTTATTGGTCAAGATTATCTAGATGATTCTAATAATTATTGATCCACAATTTTAGGGATTTAGTTACCGTAATTAGTGTAATTGATTGTATATCTCTGTAACATGTACTGTATTTATACGCTTGTAATTCTCCTCAATTAATTGAAATATTTTTCATTCCCATTCTATATGGTATCATCATAGGTTACGATCTAAACCTATTTTTTTTCTCTCAATTCTTTTCTTCGGCCGCCACCCACCATGTCAACTCCTGCTTCCGCCTCCACCATTGTTCCACTCTCATCCGAACATGATTTCCCCGTCAAACTTAGCAGTAAAAACTATCCTTCGTGGCGTGCTCATATCGTGGCGTTTCTTGGTCACAACCTTATCGAATTTATCGATGGCTCCTCCGTCTGTCCCTCTCGTGCGGCTGACGGCTCCAATGCCACAACGGTCTCTACATGGATTCAGCAGGACCAACTGCTCCTTGCTGGTATTTTTGGTTCTCTGGGCGCCGATGTTCTTCCCGTGGTGTCATCGGCCTCAACCTCTGCTAAGGCGTGGGCCATACTGTCCCGTCTCTTTGCGAGTAAGTCTAGATCTAGCGTTAATCAATTGAAGAGTGAACTTTATCGCATCTCCATGAGCGGTCGCTCTGTGTCTGAATTTCTCTACTATGTGAAATACAAAGCCGATGAGT
The DNA here is from genome assembly GCA_026898435.1 of Prunella vulgaris. Classification (NCBI taxonomy): domain Eukaryota; kingdom Viridiplantae; phylum Streptophyta; class Magnoliopsida; order Lamiales; family Lamiaceae; genus Prunella; species Prunella vulgaris. The sequence continues at coordinate 56,790 of JAPKLY010000976.1, forward strand.
TGGCTTTAATCGATCAGCCTGTTTCCACCGATGATCTCACTCTTTTTGTGATCAATGGCCTTGGTCCTGAATATTCTACCATCGTTGGTCCCATCCGCACTCGTGAAACCGCCCTTCATTTTGAAGAACTCCATGATCTTCTCTACGAACATGAACTCACACTAAAAAATCAGGAAGCCGCCACTCAATCTCTGGTGGCTACGGTAAACTCTGCCTCTCGTCAATCTGGACGTACCTCTGAATCACGCAACTCTTTCTCATCGAATCAGGGCTCCTCTCAACAGCAGTCCAATTCTCATCCAAACTGGTCCTCTAGTTACCGCGGTCAGCAGCGCACCTACGACAATCAACAACAACCCCGAACAGATCGTCCACCTGCTATGTGCCAATTGTGCAACTACAAGGGCCACAGTGCCTTTACTTGCCGTCGCCCCCAGCCCCCTATGGCGAATTTTGTTCAGACGTCTCATGGTAAGCCCTCTCATTCTAATTGGATGGTTGATTCGGGTGCTTCCCACAATATGACTACAAATATGCGTAGCATGTCCATACATTCTGAGTACGACAGGACGGACGAGGTTTAGTTGGCTGATGGTTCTAGCCTCCCCATTACTCACACTAGTACTTCCTTGCTGAGTTACCCCTCTCGTAATTTTATATTATCTAATATATTGTGTGTGTCGGGCTCCAATAAAAACCTGCTATCTGTGAGTAAATTTACTCGTGATAATGACGTTAGTATGAAATTTTTTCCCTCTCATTTTCTTATCAAGGATAAAAAAATGGGGGTTTCTCTGGTTAAAGGTGCTTATCGTGATGGAGTCTACCACTTGCCGTCCCTTCCTGATGGTCCCTTTAGTACTGCTTTTGGTGTTCGTACTTCGTCTTTTAATTGGCATGCTCGACTTGGTCATCCGTCTGTGGATACCAGTCGCTTTATGATTCATACATTTACTTTACCTACTACTGATATGTCCCAGGTTTTGGGCACTGGTTGTGTTTCTTGCTCATTGAGCAAATCATGTAGACTGTCGTTTTCTTTAAGCTCTTTTGATGCTTTACATCCGCTCCATTATATTTACGCTGATGTTTTGGGTCCTACTGCTGAGATTTCTATTGATGGTTCGAAATACTTCTTACTACTTGTTGATTTATATTCTCGCTATTGTTGGATCTTTTCGCTGAAAGCTAAATCTCAAGTTGCCATTGTCTTTCACACGTTTCATCCCTTGGTTGAAAACCAGTTTGGACATCGAATTAAAATTTTTTACACAGATAATGGAGGTGAGTTTCTGGCACTACGGTCCTCGCTTGCTCACTTAGGCATCAGTTGGCTTACCACAGCTCCTCATACTCCCCAACAGAATGGTATTTCTGAACGTCGAAATAGACACATTATTGAGGTCGGTCGCGCCCTTCTTCACCATGCCAACCTTCCTCCACAATCAATCGTATGCCCACATCCGTCCTTGGTCGTCGTAGTCCCTTCTCGGTTCTTTTTAACAAAAACCCGAAGTATACCAAGCTTCGTGTCTTTGATTGCCTATGTTTTCTGTGGTTACGCCCATACATCGCTGGTAAACTGTTGCCACCGTCTAAACCTTGCATCTTCATTGGCTATTCAACCTCTCAAGCTGCATATCGGTGTTGACATTGATTCTGGTCGTATATACATGTCCCGCCATGTTCGGTTATGGAGTCCAATTTTCCCAGTTTTACTCCACCTGTGCCGCACTCAGTTCAGCCCCCATCTAGCACGATATCGCTTCCCATTATTCCAGCCGTGGTTGACAACCCGCCGGTGGTTCCTGAAGTGACACCGCCGCCACCTTACCCCGCTGCTTACGTCACTGAGCCTCTTTCGCTGACTCAGTAGAACAAACCATCACCTCGACCTCCCTCTCCGGTACCTATGCCTGCTTCAGATCCGGCTCCTCATCGTACCCATGGAATGACAACCCGTAGCCGTGACAATATCTTCAAACCGAAATCCCTTAATCTGGCAACTAAACACCCTCTTCCGGGTGAGGTCAAGCCGTCCTCTGTCAAATCAGCCCTTGCTTGCCCCAAGTGGCGCTCGGCCATGTCGAATGAATATACAGCCTTACTTCGTCATGGTACGTGGGATCTGGTATTTGCTCCTCCGAATGCAAATGTCATTGGTTGCAAATGGGTTTTTAGGATCAAACATAAACCGGATGGCTCCATTGACAAATACAAGGCTCGCTTAGTTGCAAAAGGCTTCCATCAACGTCCTGGCATTGATTTCAAGGAGACTTTTAGCCCTGTCATTAAGCCGGCTACTATTCGGGCTGTTCTAACACTTGCGGTTTCTCGAGGCTGGTCCCTTCGCCAATTGGATATGAGTAATGCCTTTCTTCACGGTCATCTCACCTTACCCGTTTACATGAAACAACCACCAGGTTTCATAGATGCTTCCTGCCCATCACATGTGTGTCTTCTTCGCCGATCCCTTTACGGCCTTCGCCAAGCTCCAAGGGTTTGGTATGATTAACTTTGCTTTGCTCTGCAACAGTTTGGGTTCACTCGCTCAAAGGCTGATTCGTCCCTCTTTACTCTACACACATCTGATTCTCAGATATTTATCCTCGTCTACGTTGACGACCTGATCATAACAGGCTTCTCTTCATCCGTCATTACTTCTGCTATACGACATCTCCAATCCAAATTCTTCCTAAAGGATCTTGGCTCCCTTTCCTTCTTCTTGGGCATCGAAGTCGCCACTTGCAAAGAAGGATTATTTTTGTCGCAGCACAAGTATCTTGTCGATCTCCTTCGTCGCCATAATATGGATGGAATTAAACCGGTCCCCACGCCTTCTGCCACGAAACTGGACCCTTCCTCTTCTTCTGGGTTCGTTGACCCGACTGAGTACAGAAGTGCTATTGATGGCCTTCAATACTTGACGATCACTCGTCCAGACATAGCCTTCACAGTCAACCATCTTGCTCAGCATATGTCTTCTCCCACTCCTGCAGCTTGGAACTCGGTTAAACGTTTGTTTCGCTACTTGAAGGGTTCTCTACATCACGAATTCCTTGTTCACAGGTCATCCGATCTCTCGCTCACTGCGTACTCTGACTCGGATTATGGTGGTGATCTATCCGATTGCATATCTATAACTGCCTACATTGTTTTCCTTGGTCGGACTCCGATATCTTGGCACTCTCGTAAGCAGAAAGCGGTAGCCCGTTCCTCCACTGAAGTAGAATACCGAGCCCTTGCCACTACCTCCTCTGAACATTATTGGCTTCGGTACCTCTTTGACGACCTGCGCATTCCTCTAACCGTCACTCCAAAACTACTATGTGACATCATGGGTGCCACACGCCTCGCTCTCAATCCGGTTCAACACTCCCGCATGAAGCACATTGCTATTGACCTCCACTTTGTTCGCGACCTTGCAAATAAAGGTCTTCTGTGTGTCTCCTACGTCAACACTCATGACCAACTCGCCGACTTGCTCACCAAACCTCTCCCTCGGCATCGATTTCATGATCTCCAATCCAAACTTTCCGTTGCTGATGGAACGTCAAATTTACGGGGGCGTATTGGTCAAGATTATCTAGATGATTCTAATAATTCTTGATCCACAATTTTAGGGATTTAGTTACCGTAATTAGTGTAATTGATTGTATATCTCTGTAACATGTACTGTATTTATACGCTTGTAATTCTCCTCAATTAATTGAAATATTTTTCATTCCCATTCTATACTGTTCTCTCCTTAGTCGATGACGATACGCCTGACAGAATTTCTCTCTTCCCTCTTCTCTATTTCTCTCTGCCCTCTTCTCTCTTTTTTCCTGTTCCCTCTTCTCTCTCTTTCATTTCCTTTTTCTTTTGTTGTGTCGTGTCTTCTAGATTCAGGTACTTAAATTTTAAATTTTGAAATTGGGTGTAAATTATAATTTTAAGTATATCTATATGTAATACTAGTACATAAATCCGCGTAATATTAATTATAGTATGTGAATCAATAAATTTTAATTTCTTGTATATTTATATATAGATTTATTCGATAATACATCTATATTTATATAATGAGTAGGTTTCCTGTGAAATAATGCACGGTGCAATTATTGCTAAATAAGGAAGTTTTTAAATTTCGCGGGTCATTCGAAAACCGGGTCATCATCCCAAAAAATGCGGATCAATAGGAAACAACCCAAAAGCCCACAGTGCTCTAAACCCTTCTTTACAAAGATAAAATCAAACGCCGCATTAAATCGCGATCGCCATGAAAATGCCAATAACAACGAAGAGAGACGAAGATCAAAGGCAACAAAGTATAAACAATTTCAATTACAACGAAGAGAGACGAAGATGCTATATTTATTTTGTGTTAGTCTGTTCTTGTGTTACTGCATTGATCTTATTATGATACTACATGCATAAGTTTTTTATACTGCATGCATAATATTTTCATACTACATAATACTCCCTCCGTCCCAGGGGAATTTGCACCCCTGGGATGTCACGTGGTTTAAGAAAAATATATTTTTTAAATAAAGCAGTGGTATATGGGTAAATGTGTGAAAAGTTTTGTGAGTGTGCACGCAAATTGATGTTTCCCTTTTAAGTAGTGTGCAAATTGATTTGGGACAACCCAAAATAGAAAGTGTGCAAATTGGTTAGGGACGGAGGGAGTATGTATTACTATATGTTCAAATTTTGTATACTACAAGATATCATTTATAATACTACATACAGAAAACACATTCCAATATTATACTACATTAATTACTTCACACTACTGCATGCATAAGATTGTCATACTACAAGAAATATATTGTACTACTATAAGAAGTGTATTATGTTACTACATACAAAAAAATAAATTCCACTACCTCTACACCATGTTATTATACTACATTACTTATTTCATGCTACTACATACATACAGAATTTTATGATACTACATCATGACTTTTTTATTACTACATGCAGAATTTTATGATACTACATCATGACTTTAATGATACTACATGCAGAAATTTATGATACAACATATGACTTTTATGTTACTGTATCACAAACAGAGCAGAACACAAACGAAACCCTAAGAAACTAAAAATCACGAAGAAAAGATATAACTTGATGGAAATCGTCTGAGAATCACTATCGCCTGGGAGAAGAAACAATCGCCAGAGTATCGTATGAGAGAAGGAACACAAAAACCAAGGAAAGTTTTTGAAAACCGCTGAAAAACTGTACACGAAAAAGGGCGGTTATAAGTATATATATTAGATCCGTTTGGAAATGGGTTATGAAAATGAGTAAATTGCACGGATCGGGTTCTGTACAATATTGCATACGAGTTTTTGTGTTATATAATTCATTAATTTGAGGCTATTTTACACAATATTTAAAATATGAATGTGCTAACATCCACCTAATTATGTAAGATTTAAATTATAAAATGTTCTTATTTTATAAGTATGTTAAAAAAAATCAAGAACATATCAAAATATATGAATAAGAAAAATCAAGAACATAATATTTTATTTTTTATTATTATATAAGTATGTTAAAAGAAAATCAATAATATATCACAAAAAATATATTATTAAAATAATCAAGAACATAATATTTTATTAGATTTATTTTGTTAAAATTTATTGAATTTATATATACGTGTATTAATGAGTTATAATATATATATATATATATATATATATATGTGTGTGTGTGTGTGTGTGTGTGTATGATTTCTTGAATTAACATATATGTATATCAATAATTTACACGTGCACAACGTATATACAATATTGCGGTAAATAAATTTTGTACTTAAAAAATATGCACACATGCACAACACATATACAATATTATGTTCTATAACATCTTTGGTTCTAGAATTATAAATAACTTACAGTGTAAAATAACTTAAGGTATGTATGGCGCAGACACAATTATTTTAATATGAACCTGCAATTAAAATAGAATGTAAAAAAATAATATTAGAATATTAAGAACATGAAAAAAAATATTAAAAAGACAAATAAACAATTCAAACATTAAAATTTTAAATTAAATAGATTTGCAATTGTAGCAATCAAACATTACCTAAAAAAAACATGAAATTGTGTAACAATAGAAAAGTAAACAATTCAAACATCAAAATTTTAAATCAAATAGATTTGCAATTATAGCAATTAAACATTACCTCCAAAAGAAAACCACAAAAAATGTGTAGCAATAGAAAAAAAATTTATTTCAACAAATTATTAGATGTAAAATATGGACCTGCAAACAAAATTCGAACATAAAAAGATAAATAAATAATTCCAATATCAGAATACGATAAATAAGACCATTAAAAATGAAATAAGAAAAAGTAATAAAACGCAAGAAAAAATAAGATTAAAAGATGAGAATAATAATATTTATGGAGTTGAAATTTATAGAAGCATAGAAATTAAGATGGACGGTTGAGATTAAAAAATTAGATATAGGATTTGCTATTATGAATATATTTATAAGATATATATATATATTTATAAAATATCAAAATGTACGTTCAAGATTAAAAAAATTTAAATTATAAGGTTGAGATTAATTTTAATACCAAAATTAATGAGAATAGAGGAATTTTAAAATTGAGTATTCTGATTGATTTTATAAGTTTCGTCTTTATATTATTAAGATATGTATGTATTGTGAACTGCCGTGTAAATATCTCATTATCTTAATCATTTTACGCAGGTTATATGCACTCACATCCGTTTTATATTATTAAGATATGTATGTATTATGAACGGCCGTGTAAATATCTCATTATCTTAATCATTTTACGCAGGTTATATGCACTCACATCCGTTCGTAATGTACACATTAGATGTGCATACCTAATACATGATGAGTACACATGCCTTTTTTTTTTAAATCCTAACTTCACTTCACTTTTTCCGCACACCCACTTCCCTCTACCATCTCTTCTCCTTTCTATTCACGATTTCTCTGCATCTAGCCCCACTGCATCTACCAAATATAAATCTGAAAAAATCTTTCACATTTTTTCCCTTCGACTCCTAGTCTTTATGTGCATGTGTGTAGCTCTCTCCCTACAAAAAGTTAAATCAGAAAAAAAAAATGAATTAGAAAGGAAAAAGAAATGGTGAATTTTTTTCTCCGTCAATCCCTATTCCTCTATTCTCCGTAAACATCTATTCTTGTCTTTCAAATTCATAGTTTTTTTTTTCAATTATGTTTTTATTAAAAAATTAATATTTTTTTCCCAACTTATTTTCAAAAAAATATTTGCCAAAATATTATTGTGCAACACTTGCATAGAATATGTTAATACCTTATTTGATTAGATTTTGATGATAACAAAATATATATATATATATATATATATTTAATTCTAAGAGCTAAGGAATTTAAAGTGTAAAAGGAAAGTCTACAGCTGGAAAGTTGATGAACCTACAGCTGGACAAGACCTTGTAGCTGTAAAGTTGTTCCTACAGCTGGGATTGAATTTGTAGTAGTTGAATCTGCAAAGACCAAGAAAACTTACTGTCATGAAGACCGTTGGAAGATTAGAGTACAAGATTATTAATTCAAGAGATTATCCAGACCGTTATAACTCAAATTAGTGAAGCAATTTTGCACTCATTGAGTAGTATTTAAGGAAGGTTTTATTCTAAAGTCTAGGATATTATTGAAGATTAATTTCAAAGTTGAACCAGATTCTGAGAATAAAGACAAATATTACACCCAGTACTATTCTGTGTGGAGGAGAAAGATCACTCATGCGGAAATATATGAAAGTAAGAGGAGCCTTATCCAGAATTCAAATTTGAAATTCTAACGGATAAGACACACCTCTTCCACTATAAATAGAAGAGTATTTCAGAGGAAGCAACAACAACAACTCCAGCAAGCAAACATTCATTCTGAGCAAATCTACAACCAACATATTTTGAGAGAATTCATCAGATATTATTTTCCTTTGTGATTCACATGATAGTTGGTTAGGATTTATTAGAAAGAATCACATTTTTGTTGTTGTTCCCTCAAACACTTTTATTTGTATTCTACTTTGTGAGGTTTAATTTGTTTTTGAAACTCTTAGTGAGTTTGTTTATTCTGAGTGAATAGGTTAAGTATTTTCTTTTACATAGAATAGAAAATCTTTGTAAGATCTAGTTCTAAAGGGAAAATACTAGTAATTGATCTTTGTGATCTTGTCTTAGTGAATTTGGCACTTGAGTGGTGTAACAATGGATGTAGGAGGTAGACTCTAAACCACTATATATAAACCTGTTGTTCTTATTTATATTGCTTTATTTATTATTTTGTTTATTGCATATTTATATACAGTTACATTCATCATTATTTGAAAATTGCATAAAACTTTGTGTTTCACAAGGAACTGGAATCTACAGCTGTAGACTCTCTAAGTCACTCAGCTATTAATTTCATTTTTCCAAATTGTTTTTCCTTAACATTTACACTACATTTCGGCTACACATTTAGAGGTTTTTCAACATACTTTCAAGTGTGAAAACCCCTCTGATATTATCTACAAGGTGTTAATTTTTATTCTGAAAGTTTTTGAAACTTTGCAGCTTTAAACTTCATAGTCTATAGCTGTAACTTTTGTGATTCATAACACTTGTATATTGTTGTTTTAAACTTATAGAAGGTACTTAAAGGCTCTAGTATCCCATTTCTTAAACATGTAGAGCAGTTGACTTGCCACTACTTTGATCAGTACCTAGCTAGATCCTTTTTATTTTTGAAAAACACACCTGCATACTTGCATGGCTCCTAAAATGGTGAAGTCTAAGGTTCCTATGTTCTCTATTGAAGACTATGATGAATGGAAGATTATAATGCAAGAACATTTGTCAGCTATCAATGGTGAAATGTGGTCAATCATTGAAGAAGGTCTTATAACTATTGAAAGGTTAATACTACAGCTGATCAATCAACTGGACTAGCTCATATCATCCCCAAACCTATAAACAAATGGACAAAGGATGACAAGAGAAGGTCAAACCTTAACAATATTGCAAAGAATACTATTTATCACCCCTTAGATAAAATTGTGTTTAGCAAAAACTGCAAGATTGCAAAGGATATATGGGAAAAGTTGAAAATAATTTGTGAAGGAACTGATCAAATCAAAGAATACAAACTCATGATAGCCGTTCAGAAATTTGAGAAATTTAAAACGAAATCTGGAGAAGTTCTTGAAAAGTTTGAATCAAGATTCATTGAGATACTCAATGAACTAGACTCACTTGGAAAAGAATACTCACAGAGAGATATGAAAATGAAAGTACTTAGAGGTCTACCTTCTGAGTGGGACATGAAAGTGATTGCCATGAGAGAATCAAACGATTTATCTAAGATATCCACCTTTGAACTCTTTTCTGACTTGAAAGCCTATGAATTTTACATCAACAGAAGAAAAGAACCTAACAGTGCAAATGTTACATCTGTAGTAGCTGACAACCTTGTAGCTGTAGATTCTGATGAGAAGACTTGACTCTTTTCATAAAGCAGCTCAAGAAATTTTGAAAAAGGACCAAGAAGAACAGTTCACACCAAGGGAAGAAGGTAAGGTAAAACCTACTGAATCTAACTCCACCTACCTGTGTTACAACTACAGGAAACCAGGACACTATAACAAAGATTGTCCATACCCCAAAGCAGAGAAGAACACAGATGAAGAAAAGAAGGCCAAAAAACAAAAGAAGAAAAGATTTGACAAGGACAGAATTAGAGCTCTTCCTTCAGAGTTTGATAAAAACCAGGAAGAAGGTCCCTCAACAAAAGCAGATTTGGAGGACAATAACTCAACTGAATCAGATGAAGAAACCCTTATCTGTCTTATGGGTAAAGATGGAGAGGTATGCTCATCATCAAGTTATATAGCAGAGAAGGATCTTCTCAGTGACATGCTTGATGAAATCCAAAGACTTTAAGAAGAAGTAAGGATTTTCAGAGAGGAAAATAAAGATTTAAGAAGAGACAACTACTTCATGAGAGAGCATGTGAAGGCTCTAATGGTTGGAATTGAAGATACTAAGAAACAATTATTAGTTCTACAAGAAGTAAAAGAAGGATTCAGTTATTTGCAAAATAGCAATGAAGAACTCTTTAATGAGGCAAGTTGTAGGGCTGCAGATTTGTTGAACTTGAAGAGACTATCAGATCATAAGAGATAGTAATAGCTGATCTTGAAGAAAGGGATTGTAATCTTCAAAGAAAGTTAGACTGTTTTGGAAAGTCATCCAAACAACTAAAGAAGATGGTGTCTAAACAAAGGCATAATGGTGATTTAACTGGTTTAGGACACAATTTGTGACTGGATCAATCACATGCAGAGTTCCATACCTGTAAGTCAACCATAGAGAAAGTTTGTTAAAAGCCCTACACAAACACAAGAACAAGCTGTAACTTCAAATCTACAGCTAGAAGAGATCAACTTTTTGAATATGTACAAAGGACTATCTTTAAAGAAGCAACAGAAGATCCAAGAGGTCATCTATGCATTTGAAGAAGGGATAACCAATATGATACATAACATGACCTTGAGGACAACTGCAGAGTCTGAGCAGACTCTACAGCCAGAAAGCCAATCTACCAACAAGATCAACATTGAGAGAAGTCTCATTTTTTATAGATAATGGAATGGAAATGTGTCAAATTTGTCTCCCTCATCAAACTTTTGTAGAGGAGGATCAAACAAGAACTGTAGAAAATTTACAGCTACCAAGAAAGGTTGGATTGCAAAGAATATCACTAAAGGAGATCCAAACCTCTGGATTTCTAAATAACTCATCTTATTTTGCAGGAAAAAATTGCAACCACTAAGAAAGAGATTTGGTATATACACAGTGGTTGTGCAAGACACATGACAAGAGACAAGAACTTACTATAAGATATAAGAGAGCACAAAGGCCTTGGAATGTAAGGAATAAATATGTTTTTGATAATGTTGAACCCTCTACAAGTCGTAGCATTGCTTGGATAATTGCAGCGGTTCCGGATGGATCTCATCTCGTCAAGGCAAAGAGTGATTGGTCCGTGAGGGACCTCTTCAGTTCTAGAGCTTTTGGAGCGACACTCAACCCGAGGGCACACAGATTTTCACTTGCTGTCCGCTAGCAGCCCCCTCCACCAAGCTGCATCAAAGTTAATGTGGAAGCATCACTTAGCTCGGCGACCACTTTTGTAGGGGCTGTGTTTCGGAACTCCCGGGGTTATTTTTTGTCGACTTTTGTTAAATTAGGTGGTTCTGGCATTGCTTTGGAAGGAGAGCTGGTCGCAGCACTGCTTGCGGTGGAGTTCGTTCACGCACGAGGCTGGTCACAACATTGCTTAGAATTGGATTCCCTCTTGACTGTCCGGACGTTAAAACAGCAGGTACACTTGGTTCCTTGGCGAATCGCAAGACTTTGGAGTTAGGTTATGCATAAGTCCAGGGATATGTCGATCACTTACTCGCACATTTTTCGGGAGGGCAACAGGGCTGCTCATGCTCTTGCCGCTACTCACCTTTGTGGTTCATGGAACAGTTCACCACCGGACGTCCTTACTAGCATCATGTTTGAGCATATGAATAAAGTATACGCTAGATCTATGTCTGATTAATTATCTTTTCTTTTTGTGTGGCTGAGAGACGGTTTGGCCTTGGATTTCTAGGCTTTGTATTCAGGGCCTTTGCTTATTCGGAGTGGGCTCGGATGGTTGTGCTCTTTTTATCCTACGTTCGATTTCTCCACAAGGGTGGTTTACGGCTAGATTTTTAATGAGGTTCATCAACTCCTTTTATACTACTTCTATCCCTGGCCTGTGGGGTTTCTCTCATTTCTTTCTCCTCTTGTACTTTTTTCTTTCTATTTTATATATTATACCCGATTCCTCAAACTCATAATTAACTTTACAATCAGTGGCAGTGATGTTTTAACCCTTTCAACTATATTATTTTAAAAATATATATTATGATATTATTAAATGAAAGTTTTACACGCGGTGAGCTAGTTAGTTTTACCTTAGGGACTCTATATCAACGAATAACAAGTCCACTTCTAACATGAAACATTTCTTCATCTCAAACCACAATTTACGTTACAAGCCACATCAACTCAAAGCAAAATTTCCGTTACAAGCCAACATCATCAACTCAAAGCACAATTTCCGTTGCATGCCAACATCATCAACACAAAGCCAAATTCTGATTCCAATAAATTAACATCACAATTACAAAATCATTACAGAAAGAAGCAATGTACGGAGGAATCGTGTTCATCCTTCTTCCCGTAATTGTTGCATGTTTCAAGATATTCCACTCAAGAAGACAGAAGAAAATAATGCCCACCAATTGGCCAATCTTGGGCATGCTGCCCGCCCTCCTCTTCAACATCGGCCACATCCACGATTTCGTGACCGACGGCCTGCGCCAGATTGGGGGCACATTCTTGTTTAAAGGACCCTGGTTCAGTGACATGGAGATACTCATCACATGCGATCCAGCTAACATTCACTACATACTCACTAAAAACTTCCCCAATTTCCCAAAGGGCCCCGATTTCAAGAAGATCTTCCATGTTCTAGGCGATGGGATCTTCGCCGCAGAGTCGGAATCATGGGAAAAGCAGAGGAGAGCCGCCAAATCACTGATGAATCAGCCCTGTTTCCAAGAGTTCGTCGCCATGACTAGCTGGAGCAAACTGGAAAAAGGTCTGTTCCCAATTCTGAATCTCAGTTCAGAACTGGGAACAGACGTAGACATGCAGGACTTGTTCAAGCGCTTTGCGTTTGACTGTTCCTGCATCGAGGTACTAGGCCACGACCCCATCTCTTTATGCCAAGATTTGCCACATTTAGCGCACGAGAAAGTGTTTGAAGAAGCAGAGGAAGCTACAGAATTTTCTCAACATCGGAAAAGAGCGCAATTTGTGCAGAGCAAAGGAGACCGTTGATCGTTTTGTAAGCTACTGCATTACATTAAAGCGCGACAGCTTCAAGGTCGGCAAAGGGATGGACGATTTGGATATGCTGACTTGCTACATGAGGGCAGTAGAAGCGTGCCAAGTCTCGGAAGAGATTTGGAGAGACATGATGCTGAATTTAATTTTCGCAGGTAAAGACACCATTAGTGCTGCTCTGACCTGGTTCTTCTGGCTCCTGGCTACAAATCCCGCTGAAGAAGAAAAGATACGTCACGAGATGTCCCAAAATTTATCTGAAGGGCAAAACTGGAGATACAGCAACATGGAGGAACTGAAGAAGCTGGTATACCTGCAGGGTGCTCTGTGCGAATCTCTACGGCTATTCCCTCCGGTTCCTTTCCAACACAAAGCTCCAGTGGAGCACGATGTCCTTCCGAGTGGGCACCGCATTAGCCCCAATACGAAGACGGTGCTGTCATTTTACTCCATGGGGAGGATGGAATCGATTTGGGGGAAAGATTGCCTGGAGTTCAAGCCCGGTAGATGGATTTCTAAGGCGGGTCGGGTTAAATCAGAGCCGTCGTTCAAGTTCACGGCGTTTAATGCAGGGCCGAGGAGCTGCTTGGGGAAAGAGATGACGTTCATTAGGATGAAGATTGTGGCGGTGGCCATGATTAGTCGGTTTCGGATTGCGGCAGTGGAAGCTCATCGGATATCGCCGCGTATTTCCGTCATACTCCACATGAAGCAGGGTTTTAAGGTTAAGGTTTCCAAGTGTAGTCATGCTTGATTAAACGCATACAAATTCCAGGTTCTGTTTGTCTTAATTAATGTGTTTTTTATTGTTCATGCATGATCTGTAATCTGTGTAATAAACGTAGCATGATATATATATAGATGTGTATGGAAACAGCAAAACATGCATAAGGAATTAATTCCACTGATTGTGTTCCAGATTTCAGTCTCATACTTCTGACAACAAGATCTTATTTATGATGTTATTAATGCACATTCTTATATTCTTCATAAAAACTATTGAAATATTCATTTAGTAATATCATTACTTGTGAGGGAGATTTTTTTTTTTTTATCAATTTGACAGGAAAAAAATAAAATTTTAGTTACATCGATCATTAGTATTCTTAATTTTTTAGGCGTTTTAGTCATATTTAATAATATTTTAACAAGAAATGGAATGCCATAATTTGAGTTATAATCGAAGAGAAATCATGTGGAACAATATGGAATGTCCTTGTTTAAGTAATAAATACACTCTAATTTTTCAAAATTCTTTTTATTAACAAAAAATTTATACCCCTTATATTCGAACATGAACCTTTAGATAGAGTAGATAGTGCAAACCAACTTAAATTATTATAATATATTTTAAATTTAAATGTATTTTATGTATATTAAAACGTAAAAAGAAATATAATTTTAACAATAGTTTTGAATTTTTTATTTCAAACAAAGGTAACTTTTTTTTTTTGAAGCTAAACAAAGGTAACTTATTGAAAAAAACACAAATAATATATGCCGGATTTTTTTAACGGTATAAATTTTAGATTAATGATTTTTTAATATAAGTATTTGCAAACTCCCAAAAAAATTGTAGTGGAAATGCTATTAAGATTTAGTCATCAATTAAGATACAAATTAAATCAACCAAATTACGTATTTTAAATAAATTAAATGCTACTTATGACATAAATTTTTACAGTAATTATAAAAATTCTCACATTTATAATAATATCTCCATATATATCAATTACGATTAGTAAAGATTAAATTTTTAATTGAAATAATTAAATTAGAAGAGAATAATAGAGCCAACTAAATTATACCCAAAGGAACATTAATGTTTTTCTTACCTCACATCAAAAGAGATTATATTCGTGATGAGGAGAAAAAGAAAAAAATGATCTTGTAACTTTATCTTCGTCTAGATTTAGTCCTTTATATTTTGAAAGATAAAAGATTAAATTAAAAAGATAAAAACTAAATCTGGATCCAAATAAAATTACATGACTATTTCTGATATTTTCTCCTATTAGAGTATAAGTGAATATATTTCAACCTATACAATAGTAAGTAATGAATTTATTATTTATTACATTTTACATAGGTAATATATGAGTATGTTGACCAAGTGTGCTATGTTGAATATTTTATAGGGAAAAATATTTTTTTAGGACCGTAATTATAGGGTAGTTGGAAAAGTAGGACAATATATTTTCGGGGTTGGAAAAGTAGGACAATATGTTTTCAAGCTTGGAAAAGTAGGACAATATGTTTTTAGGCTTGGAAAAATAGGACAATAACTTTGGAAAAGTAGGAAAAATAGGACAATAACTTTAGAAAATTAGGAAAAGTAGGACAATAACTTTTGGAAAAGTAGGACAATAACTTTGAAAAATTGGCCTAGATTTACAACTTTTCAAAGTTATTGTCCTACTTTTCCTACTTTTCCAAAGTTATTGTCCTACTTTTCCAAGCCTGAAAACATATTGTCCTACTTTTCCAAGCTTGAAAACATATTGTCCTACTTTTCCAAACTCGAGAACATATTGTCCTTAAATTCCAACTACCCTATAATTACGGTCCTAAAAAAACATTTTTCCCTATTTTATATGTAAAGTCATTTGTAATGCCCACATTATATTGAGTCACTCTTTATCAACTTCAATAGAAATGAACATATATACGACAAATGATGTCCATCTTATAGGTAGCAATGATAATATAGGCGTGATTTTATGTAATTTTTTTACTTTTACGTAAAAAAGTTCGACTTCTACTTTTTATACTGTATTATTTTATGCTCACAGCCCGTCTCAAATTTTTATCCTGCCACTGCCCTTGCTAATAAAAAGGTGTTATATATAATGATCCTTTGAACTACTATGAGCTGGAATGTCATAATTCGAATTATAATCGTAGTGGAATAGTATGGAATGCTGTGGAATATCCCTATTTAAAGGGATTATATAAGTACTTCCCAAATTATTGAAAAGGCCCCTTAAGGGACCAATATTTTCAAAATGGTTGAAATGACTTAGAAAAGAATGTTTATGGTCAACATGACTAAACTTGTATTTAATCAATCTCTAAATGACCATTTTACAATTCTCTCTTCATTTAATAATAAAATTAAACTTATAAACTATTATTAGAGACATTCTACATTAATTTAATGATATAGTTACATGGAAAAATTATAAAGTGGTTCACAGAATTGACATTAATTATAAATTTGTTTTGTGTAGAAAAAAATATACTTCTGTGCAGAAAAAATTATACTTTTGTGCAAATATTGTAAATTAATTTATAAGTATAATCATTTTTTTGAACAAATATGTAAATACCCCTAGTTACATTTATAAACTTATACCTCACATATTTTGACATAATTGTATGTGAATTACGTGCTGTATAATTATGAAATTATACAATTATAACCTTTAGGGTGATAGTTAGACATGAGATTAAAAATATGCTTTCATATTTAATAAAAATTGCTCATGTGCTAGATTAAAAAGTTGGTGAAGTGTAATCCAATCCCATGCCTACCAGCGGGTGAAACCTTAGCTTGTGTGGGTGTTTTGAGGGTGAAGCAGCAACTTGTGTGGGTGCTGTAGAGGGTGAAGCTAGGGTAGGTGTGGCTGTGATGCACAGTGTGGTGGGTGTAGATGTTGAAGTCGGATCTTGTGCGGGTGCGGCGGTGATATGCTGTATGTAATCATACGATATATGCCCCTCTTTCCATTGATCGATATAAGCTCAATATTTTGGAAGATCCAATAAGTGGACAATTTAATATGCGTAGAGTTGTTTTCAGCTGGAATCGAACTTAAGATACTGATCGAGCCTAAATTCTAATACCATGAAAGAATTTTGCCTTATCTAAAAATCCAAATTTATTAATTTATTTAATTTTTCTAGCATGCCTATTACTTACGTGCACCAAGTGCAAAAGTTAAATTTCACCCGAAATGCGTTCCTTGGACGTGGAGTTGACACCTTGCGTGTTCGTCTACTATCGACTCGGCCCTATAGCCAGCCTCGATGGGATAACTCCCAAGGAATTAAGTTTATTGGTTTATGTTTCAAAATTTTAATATTTATATAAATCAATTCAAAAAATTATAGTTTGGTGCTATAGGTGCAAAATTTCCATGAATTTTAATTAAAATTTGGCCTAACCTTAACATGGATTCGTAAGTGTTTTACATTAAAAAATTGAATGAGTTTGATGAATAATTATTTTTTAACCTAAAAATGATTTTTTTTAACCTGTGGACACGAAAAATGTATCACATGCAACTAATTGACACCTATTTATTTACACACCATTTATGTTGTGATGCTAAACACATGATTAATTAATTGATTAAATAATGGGGGCTCAATGATCAATCATTTCAAAAGTGAATGTTTTTCACGAGTTGAAATTTATTTCAAAAGTGATTTCTAAATTTAATTTACTGTTAGAATTATATTAAATTTCTAGGATTTTTTTTTCCTTGTTGCAATCAGACCCAATTGCAGGACAATTTCCCCACCTTAATATATTTTTCACTTGATGGGTCGAGCTGATTAATTAATTATGACGTAGACTCTGATGTTTGTATTTATTCATGTAAAGCAACCCCTCAATTTACAAATATTCCTTTCCAAGAAAAGGCAGCACATCTAATTAATTTTATGTGAGGATTTTAAAAAAAAAAAAAATTCCTAGTGGATGGTAAAATGAGATTCTATTAAATTAAGTAATTGGATATGGCCGGTGTGAGAGGTGACTTGTAGACCTGTGGTCAATGATAATTTTTTCATTTTATTACAGATTTGGTGGTGTTTTGACTATATATTGTGCAATAATGAAGTAGAAAATAAACATTGCCAGTGGTGTTGATTGTAATGTTGAGACATTGATATCCATAGATGAAATCCGCCAAGCAACAAACTACCTTAATTGCTAACACACCCACACCCACACCCACACCCACATATATGTATATATATATATACTAGGAGAAATTTCAGGGCAATATCCAATATATGGCATGATTCAATTTATGAGGGTCATATTTATATCAACAATTAATGTATCACGAGTCGACAAGCAAAGACATCAATTGGAGTTTCCGAGTGATCGAAGAAGTTCCCATAAAGCATTATTATGTGAAGGGCAAGTTTGCGGACAAACAAAGATTTTGAAAGAAAGTTTCTAAGGATGAGTATGGAAATTATATTCCCCAACACTCAAAACCATCAAGGTTGGCAAACCCTATGTTGGCCTACGCCCAAAAGGTAGATACTCCTGACCACAAAGAGTATGCATTGGCCTTCTTTCACATACTCAAACAGTTGGATAAAGTAAGAGACAAAGAGGTGAATGCTCATGTCAACAAGAAGAGGAGCAAGAAAAGGTTTTAGATGTGTTTTACCCAGATTAAATAAATTTTAGATATTTTTATTTAAATTTAAGAGTTTTATATCCATTTTATTTTCTTGGTTCCTTTATTTGGAAATTAAGTTTTAGGATTAAATTTTGGACCCTTAAGGGATCTTGTTTTAAAAGGAATAGATGCTTTAATATGTTATGGGATGCGACTATTCATACCCCAAATTCTTCCTCTAAACATACCCCTATTAATAAATATACTCAATTTAAAATGAAAAAATAATTTAAAATGCTAAATATACCCCATTTTTTATTAATATATACATATTTTTATTTTTTGACTTATTCTTCTTCTCTCTCATGTTCTAACTACTAAATTCATGGAGACCTCGAAACCATTCTTCAGCTCTACTCAGCCTTAAATTTTTATGTTGGTGATCAATTCATATTTTATCCACGTACATAATTTACAGATCAATTCAATCTCATTTTTTATGCTTTGTTAGTGCAATCAAACTAATCTAAATTATATATTTTTATTATTTATTGATGAAATATTACTATACACAATAAATAATTAAAAGGACATTTGCCTATTGTTGAAGAGCACTGCGGAAGGGGTGACGTGGAAGAGGATGAACTGCCGTATTTTCCACAACGATCACCACAAAAAATACAGAAATAAAGAGGAATTAAAGAGGGGGGAGGGTTACAGAGGGAGTTAAAGAGGGAACAAGGCCCTCGCCCAGGAGTGGCTCGCTAGCATATCCCTCGCCTCGGCCCTCGGGAAAATGGCGAGGGTTTACCCTCACAAAATGGCGAGGGCTAGGCGCTCGGGAATTTGGCGAGGGTGAGGCGCTCGCAAAATGGCGAGGGCTAGGCGCTCGGGAAAGCGCTCGGGAATTTGGCGAGGGTGGGGCGCTCACAAAATGGCGAGGGCTAGGCGCTCGGGAAAGTGGCGAGGGTAGGTGCTCGAAAAATGGCGAGGGTTCAAACCCTCGCGGAACTTAGCGAGGGATCCATCTGAAGGCTGAACGAGGGTATAACCCTCGTAAATTGGCAAGCGCACCTTTCCGTCGCAAATCGGCGAGGGTTTAACCCTCGTTGATTTCAAATATGTAAAAAAAAAAAAAATTTGCAAGTTTAACCTGCAGACCGACCCGCGAATCTGGAAGCATTTTTGCGAATTTCGTATGACAGGGGGTTTGAACCCGTGACCTCTCTAATGTATGTTCATGTGTCTTGCCACTTGGACAAGTTGTATATCTTGTTCCAAACTTCATTTTAAATATATATACACAATATATATACTTTTTATTTTAACTAATAAGTGTTATATATATTTACTTTATTATTATTATTATATTATGTACTAATCTAATTAAAATCATTATAAACATTAATGTAAAATAATTCATTTAATATGATAAATATTCATTCTTTAAATTTTATTTAAAATTAAAAATGACTCGTGAATTTATGAAATTCCAAACTAATCACGTTTTAAATGAAATTATGGCCTAAATATTAATAATGAAACTTCATTTCACTTATGAAATTATTACACACAAAATTGATCTCTATCTAAATTTGTCCTAATTTAATCCAAATTTCACTTATGAAATTCATGATTTTGGTCTTGAATGTAATTAAAATAGAAATCATGAAAAAAAAAAATAGTGCCTAATTATCCATCATCATTAACAAATATTAGTACCTAATCATCCACCAATATACGTCCACAAAGTCAAATAATTCAAAATAGTCAAAGTTCAAAATATAATTCAAAACATACACATCAAATAGAATCAACGTCTAGGTCCCTTCCCATGTCTACGATGTCCTTGAGAGTCATGCTGTGAGTCAGAATCACGTGTACGTCTACCTTGAGAGTCCTGTGGTGAGTGAGAATCATGCGGTGAGTGAGCATCATCGGGTTGATTGTCGGCGCGACACTGCTGATCCTGCATATATTTAATAAATTGTTCCTGCAGTTGTGCTTGCACTTGTCTCTGCCACTCCTGACGCTCCACCAACTCCTGTGCCCTTATCTCAGCTACTTTTGTAGCTACTCTTTCATCCACAGTTCTATGCAACCTCTCCATATCAATATCACTATAAGATCCTATGTGAGTACCAACTGATGTTCCACCGGGCCCAGAAATAATGCGCCTAGCCTTGCCTAGCTGTCCTAATCCACGTATGCGACCGTGCTTTTTTCCAACTTTCTTCACGTATAGCTGAGACAAGTCTGGAGGCTCCAATTGATCTTCTGCGGCGTCTTCATTCTGGGTGGCCATTTCCTGTGCTTCATTCTGTACTTCTTCCTGCACATGATTTTTATGTAATGTATTATAATGTACAAGATTTATATAAAATAAAATAATGTAATGTATAATGAAAAATCTTACCAATGTCTGAGATATGTGGCCATAAGTATAACCATCTGCCCCAAGATAGTGGTAGTGCTCCACTATTTCCCAATCAGTAGCTGGCCATCCCGTTCTCGTGTCCTATGTATTTTTTTAAAGATTATAACTAAAAATGGTATGATCATAATTAAAAATTATAATTAAGAAAATTACTTCCAATATCCAAAGCAACCCGGGCTGCTCCACGAGAACCACCCTTATGGCGAGAGATGCCAGTACCTGGGCCTGCCGGCTCCGACAGACGATTCTTTCGACATTGTTCAGACCTTACCTTCACATCCTCCCTCTCCCAATACAGGAGCAGTGCCTTCCAAATGGAAGAATCCCACGATGGCTTTTTCCGTTTCAACTTCCACCTGGATTGCACCCTGTTCAGCATGTCCACATAGCGTTCGGCGGCCCTTCGAACAAAATGCTCGTAGACAAGTTGTGAGGGTAAAATGGAAGGATCCCACCTAGTCTACTTCTGCAGTACAAATTGAATATTATTAAATGTACTTAACTCAATTACTTAAATGTACAATTTGAATATTATTAAATGTACATACCATGAACATGTCCCACCACTCCCTCAACCGTTGTGGGCTTACCAACTTGAAAGTATAAGCGCCATACTCCATGTGACTGTACATGATGCGTGTAATTAACCTGGACACATCATGTGAGGGCATCAACCTGAAAAAATAATAAATACTCAGTAAAATTACAAACAGTATGTATATGTATATAATTCAACAATTATGAATTCAACGTACGTGCCCCTGTAGAAGGTTAAGTTTATGCGCTCTCCAATATGTGCATCAGACACATCCTCGGACTCAGAGTCCGTATAATCATCTGCGTCAAACGCTTCCATGGCCGGAATAGTGGGCACTGGAACAGACGGTGGACGAGTAGAAGGCGATGGACGACTAGAAGACAGTGGACGACTAGAAGACGGTGGATGACTAGAAGACGGTGGTCGACCACGTCCCCGACCCCTTCCTCCATCTGTGCTACGATCAGACCCACTCATCTGTGACATTAATTAAACAATTTTCGTTAATAACGTGTGTAAATTAACAAGTATAATCTAATATCAAACAATAACCAACAATTCATCAACCCCAACTCCGTCCATATATAATCATATCTAAATAAAATATTCCTAGATCGAACGTCGATCATCTAACATGTAATAAATGCATAATCAAACTTAACATTATTCCTAGATCGAACATTGATCATCTAACGTGTATATTTATAAATATCGAGCATGTATATAATTAAAGATAAATTAAAAAAGCATACATACACTGGTTGTAAGGTAATCCCTCCAACTTAGTGTTATAGTCTTTAATTTCTCAACCGCCGATATAGTACCTACAATTAAAGAATTAACTAAAATATAAATAAAAAAAATAAATAGTGCTACACATTAATATATATATGTAATAGAATCATACATTTTTCATATAATCATATATACATGATACATTATTAATTAAATACAATATACATTTTAATTAATAAATATCATAGAAATTATATTAACAAACACTAATTAAATACTTAAACAACTAATTAAATAATTAACTTATTAATTAAACAAGCAATTATATAGGTAAAAAAACTAATAATAAAATAAGTACTATTAATATTTCAACATATTATTAGCATTTTAATTAAATACTAATTAAATAATTAATTAACAAATTAATTAAACATTAACTAATTAAATAATTACTAATTAATAATTAATAATAATTCAACAAATAATTAACATTAACTACCTAATTAATATATACACATGTATATACATATACATATGCATATAACATACATATACATACAAATAATATATATATATATATAATTGAAAGAAATTTGTAAAATGTACCGATTAAAATGAAAAAAATTACCGTAGAAATGTAATTAACGTTGTAGGGGACAAAGCCCGACCGTTGGAAGGGAGTTTCCGGCACCAGGCGGCGGCGCGGCGGCAGGGTGGTTGGGGGCGAAAATAGGTAAGGGTTTGTGTTTCTGGGAAAAAACCGATGAGTTTATATACCCCAGTTTTGCGAGGGCTGGCGCTCGCTAATTAACGAGGGGAAAAGTGCTCGCCATTTAGCGAGGGTTCGACCCTTGCCTCGGTCATTTTTAAAATTGGCGAGAGTTTTTTGCTCGCGAACCGGCGAGGGTGAGCGCGCTCGTAAACTGGCGAGTGTTTAACACTCGTCTAGGTCCGGTTCAGATGCGGCGAGGGCATGTGCTCATTAAATCCGCGAGGGATCGAACCCTCCCAAAGTTTGCGAGGGTTTTGCGCTCGTTAATCACTATTACCCTTGTTAAATTAAGAGGGTTTTTTATCCCTTCGTCTCGCCCCTCTTTAATTTAAATTTTTTTTCCCCTCTTTAAAACCCTCTTTAATTTTATTTATTAAAGAGGGACCCCAAAACCCTCACTAACTCCCCTTTTTATTTCAATATTATTTTGTAGTGGATACAGAAAGGTTGGAAATTATAAATTTTTGAAATGGGGAGAATGGTGATTTTCAGGTGGAGAAAAAAAGCTCTCGTGAAATATGAAGGAGCGTGGAGAAGAAGATATGACGTTCGTTTAGTGAATTCCTACATGATTTTATGAATTATAAGATGAAACATACTCACAACATGAGTGAACACTTCATTGAAGTATTGGAAAAGTTTAACATTTTGGTGGTTATCATTCGCAACAAGCAACTTCCATATGAAGCATTCAAACAAATTAGAAGTCCTTATGCCTGGGCTAGAACTCTTCCACCCTACTTGGAAAAAGAGTTTTGGGATGTGTGGAAGTCTTCTAAAAAGGGGTCCGAAGGATTAGAAATTATGGGTGCTCTCTCTCGTATTACGAGAGACAAAGATAGGACTCAGGCACTTAGATCGGCATGCTTGAGGATGGGAAGGATTAGTCGTTCTGATTTTCTGAGATTAAAGAGTCGCGGAAAAGGTCAGACGAAGAATCCATTCATGGATAAGAAAGGTCAAATGAAGAATCCATTTATGGAGCATAACATAGGGTGCGACTATTCATACCCCAAATTCCTCTAAACATACCCCATTAATAAATATACTCAATTTAAAATGAAAATATAATATAAAATATTAAACATACCCCATTTTTTATTAATATATCCTTTTTTTTATTTTTGACTTATTCTTCTTCTCTCTCATGTCATGTTAATGCTCTACAATTAAAAAGAAATAAAACAGTGTGTCACCATTTTTCTGTTATAAGAACTGAAACTTTGCATCGTCGACATATTATCTGTTGCAACCGAATAAAATTTTTCATGTGTTCAAGTGTTGTTTTTGGAGTGTGACTTCATATAAATGTTTTTATTTGCTTTAAGGACTTAAGTGAAGACCTTTTAGTTGATAATATGTGTCATATGCTCCTTATGTATGTCTTCAATTCTTAAATCGTGTTTAATTGGTGTATGAAATTGTTTGATGAGCTCCGGTTAATCCGGGAAAGTGGGAGCCAATAAAGTTAAACTTAATTTTCACCTGTGAATATACCTAATGCTAATTGGAAATTGTGTTCCATAAGCATTGAAATAGAGGAAATTCATGTGTTAATGTTTACTCTAGTGAAGGCCATCTATAATGCCGGAACCAGAGAGTTCGATGATTCTAATTATTAGAAGTCGAGAGACAAGTTATCGTGCTCTGCACGGATCTCCTTGAGTTGTTTTTGTATAAACTAAATTGATACTCATTGGAGTTCTTTGGTTTTGTCAGTGATAACAGCTTATAACTTGTTTTTTCTATATGGTTGTGATTAATGTTCAATGCTATTTATTTTGTTTTAAATACTTGAACGTGAGTTTTATGTTTTGAAACTAGAATCGATTTTGAGATGCATGATGAGATCGAAGATTAGTAACTCTAAGTTATTTTTCAAAATCGAATCGTGTGTCGATTTTTAGATGTCTTAGTTTGGCTCAGCATAAAACGTAATAAAATACTAACACTGTGAATCACTTTATTGTTTTTAAGACAATGGCAATGATAGATAATTTAGTATATTTTGGACAAGATAGGACTATTAGATGCGATCGACCTAGAAATGTCTTACCCGAGCTTTGGGATTGAGTATCGGAGAAGTAAGGACCTTATAGCTTATCTTGTGTGGGAGATGAAATACTTCCACGACACGAGATCTTTGCTTAGTTTAGTGATCACAATGTTAGACAACATCTGAGGGAAATGCCTTATATGATTACTGAACTTAAATAAGCTGGTCACAATTTTTCTGATAAACACCGAATCCAAGCTCTAGTTAGCTCACTACCAGATCATTAGTATCACCTCGAGGTCATTTTGACTTAAAATTAGAGTAATAGAATTTTCAGTTAAGCGGCTTATCAGCTAGATCTAGAGGTTGAAAGGCTTGCAGAAGCTATATATCCTTCTAGTACCTTCTTCTTTGTTAGTTCTAGTTCAAATGAAGTTTTGGGTTTTAAACGAACATAAAATTGGAAGAAAGGGAAGAAGGATATTTGATCGGATAGTGGGAGGTAGGATAACAATACCTAAGGTAATGCAGTCAGTATGAAAAGAAAGAAGAAGCGTATTAAAATGAATAAGAAGGATATGAGCAAAATGACATACTACAACTGTTGTGAGCATGGTCGTTTTGCACATGAGTGCCCTGAGTCTTGATAGGACAAGGCAGTTCCATCTAATTTCATTTTTTATTTGTAGATGTCTCTAAATTGTTGTTTTTAACTGAATCTTATCCTTTGTGGACTAAAGACTCAGAAACAACAAACCGAGATATTTGGAGACATGGGAGCCATTGTACATGATCAATGGATTTGAGTAGGATATAATACCGGAGTCAAAGTCGAAGACTTGTGACTTGCAGAATTGACTCTGACAGGGTCATATTATTATTCTACAAGATGATCAAAATAGCTCTTTAAATCACGTTTTATCTTTTTCTGTTTCATTTATGCTTGCTTAATTTGAGATACATTGTATTGTTATTTTTTAGAGGACATGGTTGTCATCGCATTAATGTTAAGAGTTATCATGATGGACTTATAGTTGTCAGCTTTATGTTTTTTGGATTGTGAAAGGACATCTTTTAGTTATTATGAATTCTGTTCGTACCTACTGAATGATGGTTCTTCTAGTGATGCTTATATGTGAGACATATTTTGCATACTAGTATAGGTCATTTTAAGCAAGATAGGATAAATAGACTTGTGATTTATAGATTGGTGAATCTGGAATCAAAGTCGAATAATCATAATACGAATCTTTTCTTGCTGGTTGAATGACCCAAAACTGTTTGAAAAACTATTAGAGCTGTGATTCTGTTGCTATTATTTTTTGGGGTATATGGATTCCTATTAGATAAGGACACAAGATGGATTTTTTCCTGTTTCATTACATTTTGAATTGACAAATCATGTTTTGATCCTGTCTGTTTAATTTCTCATAAGTCTGATGTACTCGATGTTTCGGACATCTATTTGGACAAATTGAGAAAACTGCTTGGAGACATGAAAGTCTATCTAAACAATTCGGGGAATTGTGTAATGAAAAAGGGTTTTCTGACAATTGACTATCCTTTATAGACATCAGTATTTTGGTGTTGCCGAAAGAAGGAATAGAACATTGTTAGAAATGTTAAGATCCATATAGACACGAGCTAAGATACATATCTTTTAGAAAGATACGTTACTTAAATTAGCCTATGTGTTTTTTCAAGTGTCTTCTAAGTCTATTGCTACAACTCCACATAATTTAGGACGAGTAGTAAAACCTGTTTCTTGAGTACCCTTAGAACATCAGGATATGCAACCTTCACATGATTTTTCAGAAAAATGTAGAAAGTTGAATCCTTGTTGTTGTGAGTATTTTCATAAATTACTATGGAAATTCTAAGGGATACATGATCATAGGAGCTTTAGTGGGAGCATGACTTGTAAGGAATCGTATAATCCATATTTTCTGGAATAAAGTTTTCCTTATAGAGTTGGCATTGGAAATGCTATACAGTTTTTTGAGATTAAAGAAACCAAAATCTATCTGATCCAAGTGGGAGAAGTTTTATTAGTTGATGATGTCGATCTTTGATAGATATTTGCTTGTGACGGTTGCCTGTTGAGGATTTTGTGACTCTTCAATCTGGTAATAACATGTGCTTATGACATAGAAGGACGAGTCTTCTTTGTTTCTTTCTCCAGAATTTAGAAGAAAGCAATAGAAATTTATTAAAATCTATGAAGTCTAAACGAGTTAACAAACTTGTAGAGTTTCTAAAGAGACAATAAACTTTGGGAATAACTAGATTCTCAAGATTATAAGTTATCAAATGACTCAATAGGAGAGATTTGAAGATCACTTGGTGGCTACAAAAGGATGTACTCTACTGAAGGGTTAATCTTTTTCACCTATTGTGAGATTTGCCTCAATCCATCTACTTCTAGCTATAATGGCTAGTATAGGATTAGAATTTACATCAAAAAGACGTTAAGGTTGTTCTTCTCAATGGGAGAATTAGAAGATGAAATCTACATAGTGTTGTAGGATTTATTCTTCAAGAACGAGAGGATAAAGTTCATAAATTGATAAGCCGATTTATAGACTTCAGTAATCCTCAAGATCAGTGGTGTTATGAGATTTCACTAGATGCTTATCTCATTCAACTTTGTTTCAAGAAAAATGAAGACCACTGTGTTAAAGGTAAACGCCCTAAGAATTGTTTTGTGATTCTTTTTCTGATGTAGATGATGTAATGTAAGTCGGAAACAATATTGAGTATTCCAAGATGAAGAGGGTGAGGCAGTGTAGATA
The DNA here is from genome assembly GCA_026898435.1 of Prunella vulgaris. Classification (NCBI taxonomy): domain Eukaryota; kingdom Viridiplantae; phylum Streptophyta; class Magnoliopsida; order Lamiales; family Lamiaceae; genus Prunella; species Prunella vulgaris. The sequence goes on from JAPKLY010000976.1 coordinate 84,394, forward strand.
ATTGATGGTTATATCCATGAGAAGTGTTCAAAGAATTTTTGAAGTGTCTTTTTGAAGAGTTAATTCAAGAATATCTTAGAAACATCTCAAAATGGACACCTGCAAACCACTGGATACTCGTATTGTAGAGGCAAGTATTTGAGTCAAGATATGTGTCCCAAGACTCAAGAAAGTTAGAAAGAGTTGTTCAAAGTTTTATACATAAATTAGACATTTGTTATGCCATTGGTCTATCTGACAAATATCTTTTTAATCCTGGGATAGTGAAGAGGATTATTCAGATATCTAAAGAAAGAGACTGTTGATTATTTCTTTTATTGTCGAGAAAATTACATGACACTAACTAAGTATATGGACATAGATTGGAGTGTTGATTTAGTTGAAATGAAAATCAAATTCCAGTTAAGTCTTATTGCTCAACAATGGAGCAATCTCACAAGTGTAGCAAGCATTACACTTGCACGGCGCTGTTCATATTGAATGCTTAGCTATATGTCATATGTTCTCTACAATTTAAGAAATTATTTGGTTGGATAAATTCCTAAAATTTTGGAGGATACAAACACCCCAGTGGGAGTTGTGTCGATTCATTGTGATGATTAAGCAATCATGAGTTACACAACGAATGCCAAATGTTTAGGAAGAACCAAATATATCAATGTCAAGTCCTATCTTTGTTAATGATTTAGTTGATAAAGTAAGTGATTCTAAGATACATTTCTAGTCGATTGATGGTTGCAAATCCTTTTGACTAAACTTATTACTAAGTGATATGTTCATGGAATATGTTTGAGTTTTTGAGTTTGTATAGGATTGAATGCAATTCGATTGAGATGTTGAAGGTGTTAACTGACTGTTTAAATTGTAATTGTCAGTGTTTTATGAATTATATGTGATTGAATCATATATAATATGTATGTCGATAAGTTATGATTGGCTCTCTCACACGAGCCACTACTAGAAAAATGAGCTTTAATGACGCTCAAAAGCGTCATTAAAAATAGACTATATTGACGCTTTATTATAGTGACGCTTTGAACAATCGTCACTTGATTTGGCATTTCAATAGTTTATCCTCATGATGCTAAGAAGCGTCACTATTAATTTCCACTGTGATGCTGGCATGCGTCACATAATCATTCTTTAGTAACACTATTTTGTGACGCTAATAGGCGCCACAATGGAGACCTTTTGTGACACCCTGTGATGTCACCAAAAAATTTATAACTAACTTAACCACTTCTTGTAGTGACATTTTATGTGTCACAAAATTGATTGTCGTGTGACGCCATTATATGCTACGATATACTTTTATGACACCTTTTTGCGTCACTACAATACTTATAACTAACGTAACTACCTTATTTAGTGACCCATATATATGCTTATATAATTATCTCATGGCACTAGATATGGCCATAAAATTTTATAACGCTTTTATATTCCCAAAATAATTCAACATTAAGAATTTGTAGTACTTTTTCATATCACGCAATATACTAAACAACCAATATATTTTAATAAACAATATCATCATCCACTTAAAAAATTTAAAAAGGTAACAATAACTAAAAATTCTAAAAACTATTACATCCAATCCAAACAAAAATATATCAAATTATCTAGTTTTAAAAAAATTACGGTTAATTAAGTGTGGCAGAGAAAATTTTATGCACTTCTCTTATCTTGTATCTCCCACTTGAACCTATAATAATAAATGAGATAGAAATAATTAATATTAAAAATGAAAGAACTAAATTAAATCAAATGAAAGATTATCAAGAAAACTTTCGAGATATTTTGGTCAAGCAAAGATTGCATCTGACAAAAAAAACACTGACAGCAAATAACATAAAGAAAATGTCATCGACAGAGAAAAAAGTACCTTCAGACGAACATCCACGTGTGCAGATAGAGTTGCCTCAAAAATTTTACTAACATCCTTTTGGAACATACAGTCAGGCTGTGCGATGAAAAGATAGCCTAATGCCTGTAGAATTAACACAACTACAGAGTAAATTCATAAGTTGAAAAAGAACAAAAAGTGAGAAGTATGCAGGTAACGCCCGGACTTTAATGATGAAGTCCTCAAGTTGGAGATACTTTTTAAATAAGTTAATACTGCTTGCAACATCTATATTTCTTGTGTTGGAAGTAGATGAATCCAATAATGAGCTACCATATCGTATCAACAACACAAGACAAAAAAAGGGACCGACCTACTTGCTGAAAAGAACTGTTGGTCCCGAAACGAGTACAATCAGTGTATGAGGGGGAATACACTGATATCAGGTTTTTCTGAAAGACTCAGAAAAATGCTCTAACACGCTCAGTCAGGATTTCCTGAATTACTCAGTATGCTGAAGGTCCACAGGGGCAGCAGGGACAGTTCAGTAACGAGTCAGATAAGCTGAGTGTGAGTAATGTGCTCGGAAGCTCAGTAGAGATATCAAACCTACTGACTACTCGGAAGCAAGTCAGTTGGACTACTATCTCAGTGAGCTAGAGTACGTGCGGAAAGTGAGCCCTTAGTTTCTACTCGTTTTAGTTTCTGAAAACATTTTCTCTGAGTTGCTTAGTAAACTGGTGGTTAAGGATGAGTGCACAGTATTAAGATTCAGGATGATTGATTCAGTCAGGAAGATAAAAGCAATGCAGAATGTTCAGTTTATTATGATGACAGTTATGATCCTGAACAGAATAGTAAATCAGCACACAGGGGACTTTTTAACGTGGTTCGAAGATAACCAACTCCTACGTCCACGACCTGATTTAACAGGAAGCTATCCTCAAAACCCTGAGGATAGGTACTTGGTTTTTACGTGCCAAGGGACACGGATAGCCAACTTCCTCTCTTAGGAACTGACCCCTGGGCGTTTTACAAGTCCCAGTCCTTCTAACCAACCAATCTCACACCCTGAGTGGTTTGGTATTCTGGTTTCCAACTAAGATAGCTCTAGCAATACAAAACAATGCTAAATATTAGAGCTATCGATCTAAGCAAATACAGAGTGAATCCTACTACAACACTAGGAAAATTTAGTTGCAGAGTGTTGCTTATAGTATGCTTTTAGAGCTTGGATTCTTGAGAGTTTTCTCTTGGAAATTTCCCGTTAGCCTTGAATGGGTGCAAGGCTCTCCATATTTATAGGCAAGATTCAAAATAGATCCGTTGGAGGAGATCAAATCAAATCTTTCCTATTTTAGGGTGGTTGCAGGCTAGAAATACTGTTTGACCTAATCGCCATGCTTATTCTGGCAAGTTTGTCCCACCGCCTGCAAGTCTGAGACGCATTAAATGCCGCATTAAATGCTGCGCAGACTCCGTACATACGTGTCGAAAGATCATTGGCTCTCCGTTCTAACGGCTAGTTGACTTTCAGACATTTGTCCTTCCTCATACATTCAATACTCTGAGTCTCTTGTTAATAACTCAGTCTGAATGTTTGTCTTATTGAAGTCTTACTGACATTCTCTTTGTTTCTTGTCCCATAGCATAAATAACCTTTTTGCTTTGGACTTACATGGTTCAGATGATCTGAACTAATGCCCGAGTCAGGTCTTATGTGCATTCAGCACAGCCTGATAGATTATTCAGCCCAGTATGTGTAACCTTTTTGCTTTGGACTTACATGGTTCAGATAAACGGAACTAAGGCCTAAGTCAGGTCTTAAGTGCATTCAGCACAGCCTGATAGATTACACTTACTCTTCACTGACTAAGTTCTGTCCTGAGTATGCTTAGTGTACTTCAGTAGAAACATCAGCCAATGGTACTTCAGGATTGACTTCAGGACGGATCATCAGGCTTCGATCTTCAGCTTCAGACCAGGCAATCTTCA
>JAPKLY010000977.1:0-88150 GCA_026898435.1 Prunella vulgaris
TTATTTACATTATTTAATTATAACAAAATTACATTCCGTGAAAATGACATTTTTACCACGCACGGTGCATGTGGTGGTTGAGTTTAGAACATTTCGACATCCTTGCTAATATTTTTATTAATATTTCAATGATATAAAATAATAAATAAAAAAATATAAAACGAAAATAAATGATTATTTCACCGCCACATCAGCAAGAGTACTGAAAAGCCCCAAATTTAATCACCGCAATTGTGTATGGAAAAATTAATGATGTTGCTTTTACTTTTTCTGTAAATATGGGATCAAAATTGGAAAAAACTAAAGAGTCAGGGGACAAAATTTAAGAATCAAAATTTTCAAGAAGAAAGCCGACGGACGAGGTGTTTTCAGGGGAGCTAACGATGAGGAGATGAGTGTCTGAATGTTCCCAAATTCAGCAATGCGGATCATTGATCACGAGCTACTCGCAGTTGATGATGAGGGCAATAGAGCGAGATATGAAAGCCGCTTGGCATCAGCCATTGAACTAGCTCTAGAATGCACTGCAGAGTTAGCAGATCCGAGGCTGAATACGAAAGACGTGCTAGTGCGAATAGGCAAGATCAAGTCGAACTTATCTGACCGCGAATCGGGGGCAGCACACAGAAGGAATCGGCAAGTTTGATTCTCGCCTCGTTTGCTCAGTACCATCTTATCAGAGATTCAGAATGGCGATCAGTTTGACTTTGTTTGGTTGATCAGAGTCTAAAATACATTGTAAATTTAAAGTTTTAGTCATATTAAAGACATCAAACTATTGGGAAACCAACAATCAAAGAGCTAAAAATGTGTTTCCCCTGCTTACATAGAACTCACAAAGAGTCCCTTGAAATCCCCGTGAACTCCGAAGTTGGCAATTTATTGAACTTATAAATCTTTAATCCCGAAAATGTACAGAATGGATCCTGTAACAGGCCAACCCGTCCTTTGCCATAGATATATACTTCATCTTACCTACTACTATCTTCTCCCTACTTAGGCTACAAAATGAGACAACTACAAGAAATTATCAACATGCATGATTGAATTCGCATTTAGTTACAATGTTTTTTGACCACAAGTTGATTGCATAACATTTCTTTGTAGTGCCCGATTAAATTGTAGGGATTAAAAATTTGTAAGTTATATAACTTGTTTTCATTTTAAATTTGATCTACATGCATGGATTACACATTTTGATTTTGGTCTAGTAAATTAAAAAATAGTTTAATTTTGATCTTTTTACAAACTTACAGGGACAAGAATCTTTGTCTAGTTCAAGCATTCTATCAAACATTTGGGCAGAAAAAATGAGAAACATATAGGTTCATGTCATACTTGGGTAATTTTTTTTAATGGACGTAACCTTTTTTCGGTGTAAAATGAGAACCGTAATTTTTGTAGATCGTTAATTTAAGGATTATAACTTTTAAAAGTGAGAAATGGTAGTCAAATGAACATGAATTAGCCCAACTCGGACCCAAATTCTAACCAAATTGTCGAATTAGCCTGATTTGGATTATTTTGGGCTAAGTTGGCCTCAATTCATCACTTTTATAATTGCTATTCTTAAAAACTATCCTCATCTTACCGTATCTCCTAAATTATGATCCTTAGGAAAAAAAAATTCCAATCACTCTGATCCTTTTGTAAAACTTCGCATGTGCAAATAGTGTACGTAGATCTATACGAATATATACACATATAAGTGGAACATAATGTGAAGTAAAGAATTTTTTGAAGAATTACATACATGCAGCTCAAAACGATCTTGATTCGTAAAATAAAAAATGTTGAGTTCCTATTTTTTTTAACTTAGATCTCATGCCCCGATATAACAACCAACTACATCCAGCTAGTCACTAGGCGGCCGAAATCATTCTCTACTTCTACACACACTTTCAACCAACATTTATTATTCTCAACTTAAATTGATGATCACAACCTATTCAACACATTCCTTTTTCATGGGTCAGAACAAAAGTCACATGCTTCATCTCTCAAATTGAAACCATGATATCCACAATGGGGCATAACTGTTAGAATTATTATTTTTTGCTCATCTATAATTATTACTCCCTCTGTCCACTAAATATATAAACTTTTTTTTGCACGTGATTTAATGGAATATGTCGGAGGATATTTTGGAATATTGTGAGGTCCGTTTATGAATAAAGTGAATATTTTTGGAAAGTACATATGATGTACTTTTAAAAAATATTCATGTTATTTATAAGCGGACCTCGTAATACCCAAAATATCCTTCAACATATTGTATTAAAACACGTGTAAAAAAATATGCATATATCTAGTGAACAGAGGAATTATAAATTATGCCTTGTACGTGAGGATACATAGCTATAACCCTTTCCAATATTCGATCAACTTTAACAAAACAAGAATAATAATTGTGCAATTAAGATTCCCAAGTCAATCCAACTCCCCATCAAAAAATATTAAGACACACATCCAATTTATTATGCATTTCAAGATTCATACATCCATACTCTTCAAACTCCACACAAAATGGGAAAGAAAGCTTCAACTATGATGTTCTTGGGAGTCCTCTACCTGAGAATCTGCTTGTCCGCTCCAATCAATAGAACCTTCGCGACGAATCCTCTCTTCTAGCCCTTAAAACCCAAATGAATCCCGACATCTTCGCCAACTGGTCTCGAGAGACCTCGTTCTGTTCATAGATTGGCGTCACGTGCAGCCGGAGGCGCCCAAGAGTAACTGCCCTGAATATTTCAAACATGGCCATACAGGGCATTGTAGACAGAGAAATTGGAAACCTATCATTCCTAACATTTTTAGACATCAGAAACAACAGCATCCGAGGCCAAATTCCAGCTGAAATCGGCAACTTGAGACGCCTTCGATATTTAGACATGATGCGGAATGAGCTCAACGGCGGCATACCCGACAGCCTTGGGCTGTTGACGAATTACCCAAGGAGTGGGGAGCTTCTCTCGCCACACACATTTACACACACTTAGTTTAGGGTTTAATGCAATTTCTAGTTAGAATTTAGTTAGTATTTTTCAATTCTTAGTAAGGATTAAGTGTTTGAACTCCATTTGAAGTGATATTCTTCCTACACATTTACTTTGAGTTGGTATTTTAATATTTTTGGTTTATTAATTGTTATGGATTTATTGAGTTTAATCATAGACTAAATTTAGGGATTATAAATTTATTTGCCCAATAAGTTGGCAAGTGTTTTATTTCAGTCCACATGATTTACATTTTTTTGAAATTGGTCCTAAGTTTGATAATTTTTTGAAATTAGTCCTGAAACCGAATATATACGATTTCTCAGCCTATATTATCAATGTGGCATTATCCCTTACATATAAAAATTATTTTCCATTTAATTTAAATTAATCAGATTTTTTTCTTTTAATTCAAAACTTAAATTCGGGGCGAGCCTTAAATAAATCGGGCTTCAGGTTATTTTGGGTCGGGCTTAATCTAAGTAGAGAATATACAATTTACACATGCCATTTATACACAGACCCGATCAATTATGGTTTGGGGAGAGAGGAAGGTGAAAAGGTTTGGTGAAAGAAGAAAGCGAAGACGATAGTTTTATTGAAAGACGAGCATGAAGTTTCGTGATCCGAAAAAACGAGGATCCTCCACCCATATATGATAAGATTTTCAGTTTCCAATTGCATTAGGATTTTCAAAGATTTATTGGAGATAATTTTTTGTATTAGAGTTTTTGAATGAAGTTAGATTAAGCCCGACACAAAATAACCTGAAGCCCGATTTATTTAAGGCCCAACCCGAATTTAAGTTTTAAATTTAAAGAAAAAAATCTGATTGATTTAAATTAAATGGAAAGCAATTTATATATATAAAGGATAATGTCACATTGATAATACCGGCTGAGAAACTGTCTAAATCCGATTTCAGGACTAATTTAAAAAAATTATCAAACTTATAGGACCAATTTCAAAATGTGTAAATCATGTGGACTGAAATAAAAAAATTTGCCAACTTATTGGGCAATAAATTTATAATCCCCTAAATTTATTATGCTTTGGGTGATGGATATTGAGTGAGAATTAATGATTCAATTGTGTCTATAGTTTTAATTTTGTTTTGTTAGATAATTGAACTCTTAATTTGTAGATTAATTTGGTTGGTTTTATATGATTGTTCTTATTTGATTACGCATTTTAGTTAAGTTAGCAATAAGCGAGAGCTGCATTTTCTTGATTAAGTGTGATTGAGTGAAATGAGTGATTAAATTATTTTTTCGTTGGATTTCTTGAACTTTGATGATTCGTTTTTATTTATTTGTGCATTTCGATTAAGTAGGTAACAAGCGAGAGCTGGACTAGCTTGATTGTGTGTATCTTTGATAGGAATGAACTATATATTGAGTGCTACTGTTAAGACGTCTATTACACCGAAAGGGGATAGATCGTCGAGAACACTCACAATGAGGTACTAGATTAAGTGGCAAGAAGCGAGAGCTGCGTTTACTTAATTTGATGAGAGTTTTTCTCTAGTTTGATTTTTTGATGAATCGAGATTAGACATAGATGCAATAAGTCACGAAAGTACACCTCACATCATCCCCACTTAATCATCTTAGTTGCTTTTAATTAGATAGTTTAATTTTGTTGCTTAGTTTAAATTCTTGTTTAGCCTAAAACCCAAAAATTTTACCGTTTTTATAGCTTTAGTAGTATTCTAATTTCTATTGTTTTCTTGCACTAGATCATATCTCCCTAGGGTTCGATATTTTTATTACTTGGTCAAACTTCGTACTACATTAATTCTATATACTTGAAGACTTAGCGAATTTGTGTAAATTCGCGTGAACCATCGTCAATCTTTACAAATTTTAAATTCTATTTTATTTTATTAATATGTTTCTCCCTTCATTTTTACAAGTTCTAAATTTTTGTGACTTGGAAGGATGGTTAACCATTAATAATATGTTGGAGTATATTAGTTATTTTTTTATAATTTTTTTTAATTTTCTTGCCCGGTCTAAAAGTCAAAACGAAAGGGAGTCAAATCTTGGGGATGTGGCAGTTGATCGGCTCATTATTAAATTAAGTTCTTGTGCCAAATGCCAATCATTCGCCAGTGTAGACTTAAGGTGGCAGGTAGAGAAAGTATACTTATTTTGAGATGAAATTACATGTCGTGCCATTGAACTTCTTTTTTCCTCTATAAATACAACTTAATTAATTACAATTAGAGAAATTAAATGGCTTCTTCCAAGACGTGGTTGTTTGTTTTAGGTGCTGTAAATTGTTGTTTGTTCACCACCTCTAAGGCACCGGCTACACATGGCCAACCAAGTGAGATGTTTTGGCGCCACATTGGTATGAATTTAAGATGAGAATGATAATAATATAATTAAATGAGTGGTTAATATGAGGTTATTAAGTACACTTTTATTTAATTTATTTTGATAATCTCATTTATATATAATAAATAATAACAAGCACAAAATTTTCTATATATAATTCTTATTTATTCTCATTCTCTACTCTTATAATCCTAAGTAAACGAACCCTTAGCTATAATTTGTATCAAGAAAATTAAATAAGTGAATTGATTCAATATTCTTCTATAATATAAAATTCTTTCAAGATATGATAAGTTCAAAATTAGGTGAAATTGATATCATGAATTATTTTTACCTAATTTAAAGACTAATTTGGAATCAAATTATTAATTAAATTTTCTAATGATTACTTTTATTGTAAATGCATATATGACACACTTTTTATGTAATAACTTATGAAATTTAATTTGTCAAGGACCGATGAAAGGCTTAGAGATGGAGAAGGGAGTTGTTGTCAGCTTAAGAGGCTTTAAATATCAGCCTCCTCCGCTCGGTACTGAGCCTGAGCCTGAGCCGACATGCGTCTCCTGGTTCAGGGGTTTCAAATGCCGCGGCTATTAGTTGTGAGATATATCTAATTATCTTAGGGCTCATTTGGTTCGTAAGATAAAACTATCTATCCGTCGAAAACATGCATGTTTTCGAAGGATAGATAGTTTTATCTTACGAACCAAATGAGCCCTTAGGGGAGGCTTGTTTCGAATTCTTTAATGGTAATGGGAATGAAATTTCATTTTCCTCCTTTACTCTTACATATGTTGAATGAGAGTTTATGTTCATGGTGGTTACATCAATAATGTTGTGCTCCAATTTTGAAAAAAATTGACAAAAAAAGGATGTTGTTGGTTATGGTATGGAGGATTGATTGAGGATGATAAATATAAGGTGAGATGGAGATAATCAAATGGGGGTGATGATTACCTTATTCAGGAGAAAAAACAATGCTATGTACCTCATTTATCCTCATTACATATAAAAATTACTATGTGTATATTTCATTTTCATTATCATTGAAGAATTTTTTTACCAAGCGCCCCTAAATTTGTGCTATTTTAGTGTCACATTTACTATTCAAAGGATGTATTTTCGTAGGATTTATAGGTAGTAGCTGTCCATGGATCAAGTAACTGTTTGCAGATGTAGAATATTACTCCCTCCGTCCCAAAAGACAATTGCATACTTTCTATTTTGGGTTGTCCCACAAAAAGTTTGCACATCTAAAAATGGAAATTATTTATTAAACCCCACTCTCATAATACACATATAATATTCATAAAAATGTACTTTTTATACATTTTTCTTAAACTGCGTGCCCAAAAGACACCGAAATATATTTTGGAACGGAGGAAGTATTGATTGTCAATAGTTAAATTCCATGTTTCGCAAGTCAAAAGGTAAATAGAAAAGGAAAAAAACTACCCCTTAATCTATATTTTTTTATATAAACAACCTGGAATGCACCGTGTATCATGTGCAAATAAAATTTACTCGTGAGAGTGAATACTTAGTTTTTCCAATTCCTACTTAAAACTGATGTACGAAGCATATCTTCTTCATTAATTTATTTTTTCCATTGAGCATTATATACATACATACGACAATAATTAACAAAATCTTAAATTGCAATATTGAACAATTTACCAAAAAAATTTATTCAACGGATTCACACATGAACCCTGATCAGAGTCGAGCGATAAGATTCTAATTTTATTAAGTGATCCTCTTTTCATTTTTTTTTCTGATTATGCATTTCAACAAATTCGATTGTCCTTGGCATATATATATATATATTTTCTTGGATTAGTTTTGTATGTACCAGTTACACGGTGTAACTCAAGTTCATTTTTTAAAAGTTACACAAAATACTACTGAAAAGTTACACATGTTATTACTGAAAAGTGTATCTTTCATATAGTGTAACTTTTCAGTAATAATTTATGTAACTTTTCAATAATAAATTGTGTAACTTTTTAAAAATACACTTGAATTGCACGGTGTAACTGGTGCACAAGAGACTTACTCTATTTTTTTTTTCTAATTAGACTACGTTTCATCCGATTTAAATGGGTCTAGATGTCTCTTAGGTAGCCGAATTACCTACACATAATTTAAAAAAAAAAAAAAATTCTACATTTTCATTGTTCCATATATTCAAAAAAATATTAACATTCTAAATTTAAACATTAAAATTAAAAAGTAAAAATAGATCAAATAACTAGTCATAATATTTCGCTTCGCCATCATCCGCCCACTAGTTATGGTATGTATAAATATATTTAACTGAAAAAATTACACATATAAATTTTGCATATAGATAAATTTAAAAGAAATTTGAATATATATATATATATCTATATTGATTGAAAAATTATTGATAATCATTTATTATGCCATGTTTAAAAAACTTTGAAAAAAGGTGAGCCTAAGCGACCTAGTGTCCTATTCACGACTCACGAGCTATGTTTTAAAAATCCGGTCGGACCGGTCGAACCGCGAACCGGGATAAGCAACGTACGGCTCTAAAGCGTTGGACCGCCCAACTAACGAGCCGCTCGAGAACCGGCCAAAAACGGAAATAAACGGGTCGAACCGGTCTCGGTTCGACCCTAAGAACCGGCGGCTGGGAATTAAATTTTAAAAAAAAAAAACTGAAGAACAATTTTGCGGTGGCGATGGCGGTGGCGGTGGCGGCTGCGTTCCCTCCAGCAGCGGCGGCGGCACGTTTCCTCCGGCAGCGGCGGCGCGTTTCCTCTAGCGATGTCTGGCCGCTGAAAATCCGTGGAAGAAGACTAGAAGAGAACAAGACTACAAGAGTATAATAGATGGAAGGCGGTGGTTAAGGTGGAGCAGTGGAGGAGGCAGCGCCGCTGAAACGCCGTGGAGGTGCTGGAGGAAGAGAACAAGACTACAATGTGGATAAGTGGGTTTCTGAAATTTTAGGTTTAGATATAGGTCTCATGGGCCATTAATGAAATTTGGGCCCAACTTTCTCATTTATTTATTAGTTCATTTTTTTTGGGCCCAACTTTCTCATGGTATTTATTTCTAGTGTTTTCTCCTAAATGTTAAAATTTTCGATTCTTAATTTGTTAGATTTGTAGTGAATTTAGCTTCATATTTGATATTTGTATGATATTTGGTAGATTTATTTTAATATTAAATATATATTTATATAATTATGACATCATACCGGCTGAACCGCTTTATTTACGGTCCGACCGATCGAACCCGGTCCGACCAAAATTTCTAAGGTGTCCGGTTCAACGTCCGGTTCCGCTTTTTAAAACATAGCTCACGAGGCGGCCCAAATCCATCCGAGTAGAAATTCTCTACTTCTACACACTTTCAACCAACATTTATTAATCTCAACATAAATTGATGATCACAACCTATTTAACACATTCCCTTTTCATAGGTCAGAACAAAAGTCACATGCTTCATCTCTCAAATTGAAACCATGATATCCATAATGGGGCATAACTGCTGAATTAATAATTTTTTGCTTATCTATAACAACAGAAAGAAAAAAAAAAAAGTAGAGTATGTAAATGTAAAGTTAATTAATAAAATATAAAAGATGTATTTTATTGATTTTTGTCAGCATAAATTATTTTTTTTTAAAGTAGGAAAAAATAATTGGTACGTCCCAAAATGAAAAAAGGAAAAAAAAGAATTGGAACAGAAAGAGTATAATTATGCCTTGTACGTGAGGATACATAGCTATAACACTTACCAATATTCAACTTTAACCAAGCAAGAATAATAATTGTGCAATTAAGATTCCCAAGTCAATCCAACTCCCCATCAAAAAATATTAAGACACATCCAATCTATTATGCATTTCAAGATTCATACATCCATACTCCTCAAACTCCATACAAAATGGGAAAGAAAGCTTCAACTATGATGTTCTTGGGAGTCCTCTACCAGAGAATCTGCTTGGCTGCACCAATCAATAGAACCTTCGTCGACGAGTCCTCTCTTCTAGCCCTCAAAAACCAAATGAATTCTTACATCTTCGCCAACTGGTCTCGAGAGACCTCGTTCTGTTCTTGGATTGGCGTCACCTGCAGCCGGAGGCGCCCAAGAGTAACCGCCCTGAATATTTCCAACATGGCCATACAGGGCAGCCTAGGCAGAGAAATTGGCAACCTATCATTCCTCACATTTTTAGACATCAGAAACAACAAAATCCGAGGCCAAATTTCAGCTGAAATCGGCAACTTGAGACGCCTTCGCTATTTGGACATGACGCGGAATGAACTCTCTGGCGACATACCCGACAGCCTTGGGTTGTTGACGAAGTTGCGGATTTTGAGCCTTTCGGAAAATGAGCTGAGTGGAGAAATCCCAGGAAGTCTATCTGCATGTGTAGAGCTCGGAGTATTGTCTCTCTCTCATAACAATCTCGTTGGTGATTTTCCGTCGTGGATTGGAAACTTTTCCCGCCTTCGAATTTTGTTTCTTGGGAGCAATCAATTAACAGGTATGTTTTCGTTCGCTGCCTCTGTTTGTCTATAACTCTGTTCTGGATCCATTGCTTGTACACTATGTTGTCCCACATCGAATTATATGAAAAAGAATAACATGTTTATAAACCTTGTCATCTCCTTAAAAAATGGATCTTAGAATGGGATAGTTGCTAAAAGGGAGATTTTAAAATACTATTTTTAAATTGGTAAATACGATAAAAAATTTTAATTATTCAACTTATATTTACAAAATGTTATAACAATTTAAAAATAGTACTACAAAAATGTATCAAAATTAAATTTATTTTTTTAAAAAATGGAACTCACTACTGAAGATGAACAAAACTACCATTTCCGTCCCAATTTTTTGTTTCATAGAGTGAAAACACAGTTTTAAAAAAGAAAGTATTGAAATTGTAAAGTAGAATATGTGAGTAGTGAAGTTAAATAATAAAATTTTAAAAAAAAAGTGATTTTTACAAAAAAATTTAAGTGTGAAAAACGATTCGGAATGAGGGGTACTATTTTTTTTAGGATGAAAGACTAACAATTTCTAGTAGATATCAATAAATTTTAGGGAAAGAGTTTTTCTCATCCTAAAACTTTACCTTTTAAATTTTGATTTTCAACTTTTTGCTCCAATTGACTTTTAAATTTTAGTTATATCATGACCAAAATGTGGCTAAAGTGTCTAAGTTATTAGAATGAAAATAAAATTAAAAAGTTAAAAGAACAAGCGAAACGTGTGTAAATTACAGGACGCATATCAAAATTAAGAAAAAAAAAACATTGTCTCTTTTTTATATTTTAAATCGATCATTTGGAGTGTTCTTAGATGCCATCTTTCAGGAGAATTAACTTCAACAATCTTCAACATATCATCTCTGGTTACATTAGAGGTCGGAAACAACCAAATATCTGGCACCATTCCATTGAATATATGCAATCAAAACAGGCTCCAAGCCTTACTGCTTTACAAAAACCAATTCAATGGGCAAATTCCTTCCACCATTGCAAACTGCCACTCTCTCCAAGTCCTCTCTCTTGCAAACAACAAACTCACCGGAAACATCCCCTCCGGAATTTGGAACTTGTCCGCGCTTCGCGACGTCGGCTTTGGCCGCAATAACTTCACGGGCGCCATCCCTCCCTCCTTTGGCAACCTCTCGAACCTGGAGACTTTCGACGCATCCGAAAACAGTCTTCAGGGGACAGTCCCTTGGGAAATCGGACAGCTATCCAAGTTGTTTATGTTGAGCCTCGGATTGAATAGTCTAAATGGTGAAGTACCATTTTCTATATTCAATCTCTCCAGCATTAAAATACTTTCACTTCAATTAAATAACCTCTCTGCCAAACTTCCATTCTCTATAGATAAAGGGCTTCCAATTCTCCAGGAGATTTACCTTTCATCCAATGAGTTTTCCGGCGAGATTCCTGTTTCCATCTCGAACCTCTCGACTCTCCGTCGGATCGACCTTGCCACGAACTTCTTCACCGGATACATACCAACAAATCTTGGCAACTTGCATCAGCTCGAAATACTAAACTTGGCAGAAAATCTGCTCGAAAACAACATGTCCAAAACAGAGGAGGACTTCATTTCTTCTCTGGCAACTTGCAAGAAACTGATCGTTATTAGTATATCGTCTAATTCCATAACCGGGGCCCTCCCGGAAAACTTAGGAACGGGCAATATGTCTTCGTCTCTCGAGAGATTCCTCGCCAATAATTGCTCCATCGTGAGCCCACTTCCTGATCAGATAGGCAACTTAAGCAAATTGTTGTTGTTGGGCCTTGGAGAAAATGAGTTGAGTGGTGTCATTCCTCCCTCATTGGGAAATTTCAAGAATATGCAGAGTTTGGTTATTAGAGGAAATAAGTTCCGAGGCCCCATCCCTGATTTCTTGTGTAATTTGAGTAATCTGACTATTTTAGATTTTTCGAAAAATAATTTATCAGGGGAGCTGCCAAGGTGTTTAGGGGACCTTCCCCTGTTGAGAGAAATCAATTTAGCGCGAAATTTGTTCGATTCGAATATTCCATCAGCTTTGTGGTCCATTAAGCAAGTTGAAAAATTGAACTTGTCTAGCAATTTCTATAATGGTACTTTGCCTGGAGAGATTGGCAACTTGGACGCCCTGGTGCAGCTGGATCTGTCCGGGAACAAGCTCTTTGGCGAAATTCCGACGAATATTTCGCAGCTTCAAAGGATAACATATTTGTCATTGTCAAATAACAAATTCAATGGATATGCATTTCAATCTCTTGCTGATTTGAAGAGTTTGGAGCACTTGGACTTGTCCAGCAACAATTTCTCTGGCCCGATTCCGAAGTCTTTGGAAGCGCTCGCGAGTCTCGATTATTTCAATGTCTCCTTCAACCAGCTGAGCGGTGAAATCCCTGATGAAGGGCCTTTCGCCAACTTTAAGGGCGAGTTTTTTGTAGGTAATGAAGGGTTGTGTGGGGCGCCTCGGTTTGAAGTGGAGGAGTGCAAGAGGAGTATGCCAAAATCTTCGAGAAAGAGCAAGCTTTTGAAGTACATACTAGCACCTATAGCTTCGGTTGTTGTTGTTGCCGTTGTTGTTCTCATCTTTGTTTTGAGAAGGCGTGGTGGAAAGCTGTTACCGGCATCTATGTTCGAGCTCCCTCTTAGACTCGTGCACGAGAGGATCTCGTATCGTGAAATTGTTCGTGCCACAAACAATTTTGATGGAGGAAGCTTGATAGGCAGGGGTAGCTCTGGCTCAGTATACAAGGGGATTTTTTCCAATGATTTGGTTGCTGCTGTTAAGGTTTTCGATTTAGATGTGCAGGGTGCGATGAAGAGTTTCGATAAGGAGTGTCAAATAATGCGTAACGTACGCCATAGGAATCTTGTTAAGATTATTACATCTTGCTCAAACCTCGAGTTTAAGGCCTTGGTGATGGCCTATATGCCTAATGGCAATCTTGAAAACTGGCTCTACTCTGCGGATTGTTCCTTAAATATTGTTCAGAGATTTGGAATAATGATAGATGTCGCGACGGCGATGGAGTACTTACACGAGGGCTACTCGTCCCCCATCGTGCATTGTGACTTGAAGCCGAGCAATATCCTTCTTGACGAAGATATGGTTGCGCATGTAGGCGACTTTGGGATTGCAAAGCTCTTCACGCAAGAACAGAGGATTCAACAGACCAAAACTCTGGGCACAATTGGATACATTGCACCAGGTAAAATACTCTTTCCAAGACAATGGCATGCTTTTTTGGGAAAATACATTGTCCTTTTTAAGTTTTGTTGACTTTGTTTTTCGTCTTCTTAAATTTTGAATTTAATGCTTTAATTTATAAAAAAATATGATTTTGATCCTGTAACAGGTTGAGAAACCGGATGTAACAAGTCACTAGAACCAAAATCTTAATTTTTTATAAGTTAAATGATCTTTTTTTATTTTTATTTTTGTGTAATATTCGTATGCCAATATTGCAGAATACGGATCGGAAGGACTAGTATCTACCATGGTGGATGTCTACAGCTACGGGATTTTGTTGATGGAAGTATTTTCAAGAAGAAAGCCAACGGACGAGGTGTTTTCAGGAGAGCTAACGATGAGGAGATGGGTGTCTGAATCGTTCCCGAATTCAGCAATGCGGATCATTGATCACGAGCTACTGGCCGTTGATGATGAGGGCAATAGAGGGAGATATGAAAGCTGCTTGGCATCAGCCATTGAACTAGCTCTAGAATGCACTGCAGATTCGGCAGAGGCGAGGCCGAATATGAAAGACGTGCTAGTGCAAATAGGCAAGATCAAGTCGAACTTATCAGACCGTGAATCTGGGGCAGCACGCAGAAGGAATCCGCAAGTTTGATTTTTGTCTCTTAAAGATTTGTTTGCTTCAAAAGATAAAATTATCTATTCGTCCAAAATATACATGTTTTGGATGGATGGATAATTTTATCTTTTAAACTTATCACACCTTTAAAGTTTTAATCATGATAAGTTGGAAGCCACACACAAACAATATGTACTTAGTTTCCGTTGCATATTATCATGATTATTAATGTCACCAAAAATCTTAATGTACGAACTTGTAATCTGTTTCTTACTTAAAAAGTGTTTGGCAGGTTTAAGGTTATAAACACTGTTAAAGTATTTAATAAATATATGTTTGACATTTTATAAGATCTTAAAATAAGTTCATTATAATTTATAGATAAAAAAATTTTATTTAAATATCTTAACATATTTTTCTCACCACCTTCGGCCCCAGTGGAAACTATCAAATATAGCCGGATTTTTTAATTCATATTTAATTTTGCCCTCTGTATATTTGACCGCTTCTTTCTTTCAATTAAATTAATTAAAATACAAAATTTTAAAAATAAAAATTACATACATTATTTGAAAAAAGAGCAGCCACCCCAGGATACTATCGACAAGAGGAGACTGGAGGAGAAGTTCACCGCAGTGAACACCAGAATACAAGATCGGCTATAACGAGACCGCCGGCGACTCTTCGTACCCAATCCTCCCGGGACTGCCCTTCGCTAAGCTGCCCGACTTGCGGTGCTTCCCAGAGCTTCTTAGAGTAAGAGTCTGGAGGTTGTGGGTTTTGCGCAAAACCAGTGAGTTCACAACATACGCAGTACGGCAGAGGCGGCGACATATGTGTTCAGAGGTTAGGGCTTAATTATTTAGGCTTTCAATTGAGTTTTTCAAATTAGGGCTTTCTTTTCTGTCCATGTTAATCTTTCGAATTTGGAATGCATATTTACTTAATTGATGATGCATTTAGTAGTTGATGATGATTTAGTAATTTACAAGTCCTGTTATGAAATTGGCAACCGATTTAGCTATAATGGCCAATGATTTCGTGTTTCTTCTGGTGGCTGTGGGAGGCCATGCCGTTGGAAATTTAGCTGTTGGGATGTATCAATATTACATTGAGCAGGAAGAGTCTTTATTGTACGACTGTGGACATGGGAGTTACTGTACTTTGTGAAGTTTGATCTTCATGTTATGTTAGAGAGTCTGGGTAGAGAACAAAATCTCACTTGCAGCTTTTTATTTTATCAATTAGGGCCTGATAGCTTTCTGTACCCCTAGAAGCCAGAATATACTCTTGTTCATAGAAGGAGCAGAGCTGATCTATAAACTGCAGTACTCCTTTTTATGGCTGCAAATATGTTATATATAAGACATTCTAGGCTAACAACTTTGTAAGCATAAACATGTGAACAAAGAACTTAACAAACCTATGTGAGGTTACAGTTACTTCAAAGGCTTTCATGAAAAAAAGACTTGGTAAAGTGGTGCCAGCATTAGCATTAAACATCAACCAACCCGAGCATCTTTGGAGCCATCAATCTGCAAAGTAATGAAGGTGTTCTTGTATTGTGCAGCTTGCCATTCAACTTACTTAAATCACGTTATCATTTTTAGCATTGAAATGAAAGTTCATTTTTCACTAGATTACACTAGTCCAGGGACACATATCTCAATCTCATCATATCTAGCTAGCACATGTAACCTTACCAACATGGTACTCTAAAAAAAAGTGATGAATTTTAGAAATTAGCAAAGATGTGCTTAGCATTCCCTATGACTAGGACATGTGCACAGCAAACATATGTATCTTCTTCTCAACCTTCTTTACCTAACATGTGCGTAGCATACCCTATGACTAGGACAATAGCTAAAGCAACCTAATACAATTTGGTCCATTTCAATATTAAATTATTAATATATTCAATCATGATCAGCAATACAACTCTTATCTTTGCAAAATAATAGAAGGTGGGAAGAGCAAACTTCCAAATCATGTTCTCAGCAGCCAATATAAGTACAAAGTAATATGAAATGACTTGAAATGCAAACTAGTCCAAAAGTATCCCTTGGATACACTTAAAGTATCCCAGAAAGCATTTATAAAATGTCTCAGAAATACACGGAGAAACTATTATTGTACTTCTAATTGCTGTTTTCACCTCTAAATAATGGATTACGGTGCCCTTTTGTATAGGACCTGAGTTTTGTGCTAACTGGAGAATTATTGGATTGCACTTAGAGTAGATATACCAGAGCGAAAGATTGAATTTTATGATAGTTTGGGAGGTCCCATCAATCGTGAAGGAATTTCTCCCATGTCATTAATTCTCGCAAAGCTGATATGCGCAAAATTGGATGAGAGTTATAATATGGAAAAGCTTAGCATCGAAAAAATGAGTTGTCCCAAACAGCTTAACGGGTTAGTATTTTAGAATATTTTATTTTATTTGAGTAATATTTTTTCTTTAAAATTAACACTCGATTTAATGCAGATTTGATTGTGGTATGTTTACCGTGAAGTATATTGAGTTTTGGCTTGCTGGAAAAGATGTTATCTTATTCATCCAGATTATATGGGAGAATGGAGAGAGAAATTAGCAGCAGATATTTTTTCTGAACGTTTGGGTCCATAGGTAACTGGATTTTATATATAACTTCTTTAGAATTTTATAACTAATGTAAATCTTTTTTTTGTATTTTTTTAAGTCGCAATTTCTAATATTGATATTCTCCTACAGGTTTGCACTGACACCGTAGAAGATGGTTTTTTTTGTGTGATTAGCGATCCAGATGCAACATTTTGATGAGTTGGACATATAAATAATTTGCTCTTTGAATAATGCATTGCTACTGGAATATGTAGAATTATTATTATAGTCTTGCAACTTATATTTAATGTTGAAGTGGTTTAGGATTTACATTGTTGAACCTTATGATATGAGTTGTTTAAATTTAGTTGTTGTGTTGTTCAAGGTTCTGATTTTTCATTGATGTACAATTGAGTTATTTTAAACTATATTGTTCAACAATAGGATTGTTCAATAACCGAATACTCCCTCTGTCCCAAGATAAATTTCACACTTTCCTTATATGGATGTCCCAACTTTTTCTTCACACCCCAAAAAAGGAAACAACTTACACTCACAAAAGTCAATAAAGTACACTTTTTATATTTTATTATTTAACTTTACACTCACATACTTCACTTTTTCTTAATATGCGTGAAACTCCACTTATGAAGAAAATGTTGGGTCGGAGGGAGTATAATTTTTATGTTTTTTTATTAAGATTGTTCATATAAAAGTTCAATAGATAAGTAAATACTTTTTAAGTGACAAATATCAATTTTGATTTTCAAGGTTGAAAAATCGTAAGAAAAATTTATATTAATTGATATACATATTAATTGTTTAAGACTGAGTTGTTCAACAATAGAATTATTTAATAACTAAGTTGATTTATTATTTAAGTTGTTCACTTGAAGTTCCATCAATAAGTAATTACTTTTCTTTTAATAATAATACATTAATTTTAACTTTTAAGACTGAAAAATAATGAGAAATTTTTATTAATTATACACTAATTTTGACTTTTAAGTTTCAAGTCTTAAAAAATATGGAAATTTTATTTCTTAACTACACACTAATTAGTTGTTCAATATTTGATTGTTGAATAACCTAGTTGTTCAAATGTCTGAAACTATCATGTATTGAATGATGTTAATAAAAGAGTTCAAATTATTAACTAATTACTTCTTGTTAAGTAAAAAATATCATTGTTAATTTCAAGTAGTAAAATATAAGATATTTTTTTTTAACTATACACTAATGAGTTGTTCAATACTTGATTATTGAACAACTTAGTTGTACAAGTGTTAGATATAGTAATATGTTTATTAGTGTTTATAAAAGAGTTCAAATTATTAATTAATTACTTGTTGTTAAGTAAAACATATCAATTTAAGTTTCAAGTCTTAAAAAATAAGAAAATTTTATTTTTTAACTACACACTACTGAATTGTCCTATATTTGATTGTTGAACAACCTAGTTGTTCAAGTGTCTGACACAATCATATATTGAATTATGTTCACAAAATAGTTCAAAACATTAATTAATTACTTATTATTATTAAGTAAATCATATCAATTTAAGTTTCAAATCTTAAAATATTTTATTTTTTTAACTACACACTAATGAGTTCAATGTTTGATTGTTGAACAACCTAGTTGTTCAAGTGTCTGCCGCAATTATATATTTAATACTGATCATAAAAGAGTTCGAATCATTAAATAAATGATTATTTTTAAGTTAAAATATCAATTTGAGTTTCAAGTCTTAAAAAATAATAAAAAAATTTTAATTTTTAGTTATATATTAATGAGTTGTTAAATATTTGATTGTTGAACAACTAGGCTGCCCAATTGTCTGGCACAGACATATATTGAATTGTGTTCATAAAAGAGTTCAAAACATTAATTAATTACTTATTGTTAAGTAAAACATATCAATTTAAGTTTCAAATTTTAAAATATAAGAAATTTTTATTTATTTTAACTACACACTAATGAGTTGTTCAATGTTTGAATGTTGAACAACCTAGTTGTTTAAGTGTCTGCCGCAATCATATATTTAATACTGGTCATAAAAGAGTTCGAATCATTAAATAATTGATTATTTTTAAGTAAAAATATCAATTTGAGTTTCAAGTCTTAAAAAATAATAAGAAAAGTTTAATTTTTAGTTATATATTAATGAGTTGTTAAATATTTGATTGTTGAACAACTAGGTTGTCCAATTGTCTGGCGCAGTAATGCGATAAATGTTATTCATTAAAAATTATAAATTAATAACTAATTATTTATTTATGTGATGAAATATCAACTTTTAATTGACTTCAAATAAATAGAGAAAACTTGATTTTAGTGATGTACAACCGATTTGTTTGAAACCAAGTTATTCAATAACTCGGTTGTATTCCAGTCCACGTCATGATCTATTCCATTGTCTTCATTTACTTGCATCTGAAAATTATAATCATCTTTTTCTTGTTGCGCCTCTGATGTAGTTTTGTTCACAGTAGTAACACAAATGGAACAGTAGTGACCTTGTTTATTAAGAGTTACCAACCATTGCAAATCTCTAGTTGAAACGATTCGAACTGGAACTTGCAATTCATTTTTTTTCAGGGAGAAGAAATAGCATCTCCACATCATGCAATGAAGAATCAACATTGAACAAACTTAGCACTTCAGAATGAAGCTCCTCAAATGTCATATTTGAAGAAATTGAAAGCCCTTCTATGTTGGCCCCACGATCACCCACTGATAGCTCCTTGAGAGTTACGTACCCAAGTGTAGGTTGATTTCAAGTAATAAAATTTCTCGGGAGACCGAGTGTCGAACCACAGGGAGATTTGGAAGAAAAAGATATTATCTAGTTGAGAGGTTTCAATAAAGTAACAAAATACTAGAGCTTCGGGATTCCACTTTAGATAAAAATACTAGAGTTATGATCTTGGTTATCTTTGATAACTCAATCGAAATCTAACAATCAAGTGATTTCAATCGGAAGATATAACTTTGAGCACATATAATACTTTTGAAAAGTACCTTTAGACCTTCGAACAAGTTTATAAAATCAATAGTTGATGTGTAAAACTAAGCATTTGTTGTGCCAATAAGTCTACAACAAATCAAAGTAATGACACATCAAAACCTCTCTTAAAAACTCTTCAAATGACTAAATGATTGAAACTTTGAAAATCTTTATTGAATAACCAAGAACATTACTAATACTTTACTAAAGCTTCATCCCTAACTCTAGTAAAATATTTAGCTACTCATACTAATACAATAAGAACTCATATTTCTAAGAGAGATACTAGACTAAGATAGAAGGATTACAAGGAAAATGGTATGCCTTCAAGGGTTGCTAAAGGGCTCTTTATATAGGCCTCCAAATAGTGAATCATGAAGACTTTAGCAACCAATTCACGTGGCCTGTAAAGATCAGTAATTTAATTGCCCTTTCCCTCCGAATTTAATCTTTACTTCTGAATAAAAGTTGTAGGCCGTTGGATTAGCTTTCGAAGGAGTCTAAGATCTCAAAAATCGGATCTCTATATTGTGAGTTATGACCAGAATAGTGAAGTTGGTAAAACTGGATTGTTTTTCTCCGCGTATTTATGGTGGTCTCTTGAAAAGCAGATATCTCAGCTTGCACAAAATCAACGCCTTTAATATTTTTACTGTGTCTTGATGAATTTCTTGGCTAACCAATGACTTTGGTCTTGTGTAAATTGGACTTTTGTGTGAATTATGGTGAATTGTTTCCCAACATGTGTCCTGAGATGGCGGAATTCTGATGCCCTTGCATTGATTGTCATTTTTACCATTGAAGCCGGAACTTTTGACACTTGAGCCCTGAAGACAAGTTGTAGAGAAGCGAATTAGTGATCAAATAAAACTGGAATTGGTTCAATTGGATTAGTGAGGCTCCAGATATTGTGCAAATACTAAAATGTGTTTTGAGTCCAAACATTGGACAAAAATGGAGTCTTCACTTTTGAGTACAAATACAATCCAAACTTGTAAAATTGGATCACTAAAATGTCTTAAGTATTTAGTACATTGTCTTAGGTGTTCAATATCATAAAATTTGGATAAGTATAACTCCACTTAAGAACTCAACAATATACAATCGACATAATGGCCATGTTGAATTATACATATGTCTCTTATTTATATAGAAAACATAAATACTTATAACTAATTAGAAAGTGTGAAATTATATATAAATACGCTAAACAATACATTATAGTACACAAAATAATACACAAAATAGGTAAAATAAATGCATATTTAAACTGTAATCACACTCCCCAACCAGCTCATTACTAGTCCCTAGTGATGAAAGAGTAACATAATTTTGTGATGATGCTTTTATTTGCATCTTACCAACTCTTTGTTATAATATATCTAAATTAACAAACTATTGCATTTTAGAACTATTTTATGCTCAATACAATCTAAATAGACAGTTTGATAGTCATCCCCTGTTGTGCTCAAGTTAAGTGACCAAAAGGTATGGAGTTTATGTCATAATTCTATTATCTTGATATTTTACTATGGTTAACAACTTTCATGATGAAAAAATATATATATATTTTTGTTTTTAACAAGATAGTTTATTAGAATAAACAGCTTTTGCCAGTGGATTTCACACGCCTTACATCTCTCAATGTGGCTAGTGTTTACGCTCAGACTCTATATCTTGACTATTTCTATCATAGGCTTGGTTATACATCCGTCAGTCAATCAACAATGCATGCAACATAAGTTAGAAGGACTTTATTTGGTTGTAATGAGGCTTAGGGTGAAGTTATGAAGAAAATCGGCTCTGGATTTTGACTCAAAGTGGTCTGCAACCAAATGTAGGAAGAATTATATTTAGGCTTTGATTCGCATCTTCAAATCTCTTCAATACTGTCCTTCGCCATCCTCATCATTATTCCGATAAACATCACTTTTTTTTTGTTTTTTTTTTTCTTCTTTTTTTTTTCTTATTTTTTTTTTTACACCTTCACAAGAATAATTCACCTTATTCACACTTTGAGAACTGATAATTATGATTTTGTGGTAAAAGAAAAGGTTTTATTTAGGCTCAGGGGGGTTTACTAAGTCATTGAAAAATTCGGTAGGTTTTATTGGAAAAGAAGGGTAAGTCTTAATTGCCTTCATCATTCTTATGTCTGCATACAGAGTGACTGATACAGATTCAAAACAAGTTCTGAAGAACATAATTCATGACAGAGTATCTCACATAAAAGAATGCTCAAACATGCTATTTAGACACAAATTCTCACAGGGTAGGTTCATATCCACTAAACAAAAGTTGCAGTTTTCTAATGTAAATCTTGTTAAAATAATTTTTTTTTTCAACAATCAATTGCAACCATTTGTAAAATAGAAAAATTAGTAGAATTATTCAATTATAGCCCATAATCTTTTGTCACAGTGTGTGTGTGAAATGATGATGACTTATAAACATCTATTAGAAAGTACTTAACCAAAATAGAAAAAAAAAAAATGTACCAAGTTTGATAAATAGTATATATTAAAATTAAGAAATCAGTAAATTTAAAAAGTTGTGGTTGTGATGCGTCTCAAAGGTACAAAGAAAAGGTGAATTTTCTTACCCCCTTTACTCTGCCATCTTTATAATGTTTTTTATTTTATTTTTTTTAACCTTTTTATTTTTTAAATTTTTTTTTGGATTTTTTAAAAGAACTCAACTAATCCCCACCCCCCAATTTAAACAACACATTGTCCTCAATGATGAATAGACGAAATTGTAAAAGAGAAGAGATTACCTGATTCCACAGTGAAATTTGTAGCAATAAACCTGAAATACACAACCAGACATATATATATATATGCTTCTGTCTTTTTTTTTTTTTTTTTTACAAATGCAAATCTAAATCATCCTGACTTTTTCTGGGTCGAGTTCCTAACCAGTTTACCTGAGACGTGATTGGGCAACTTTTAATCTCACAGGCATTGAGTTTTTCTATTAATTGTTCTGGATCTGAATCTGCTGTAAAGAGTTGACGTACAGATTCTTCAATAAAACCTTGTTGCTTCACATGATCCAAAAAAGTTAGTAACCCATCATAATAACCATTAATATTCAGTAGTCCCACAGGTTTTGAATGAATACTTAAACATGACCAACATACAATGTTAAATATTTCTTCCAAAGTAAGAATACCACCTGGAAGGGCTATGAATGCATCAGAGATTTCTATCAATTTTGGCATTCTGTCCATTAAGGATGAAATCGGTATTTCCTCACCAATTGTAGTAGGATTAAATCTTTTTATACCAGTGTGAACGACTCCTTGAACTTTAGATCCTCCCCAAGATGCTACCAAGGCAACATTACCTACCAGACCAAGTGTACCTCCTCCGTGTACTAGTTTGATATTTCTCCGAGCTAGTATACCACCTAGCTTATTTGCTACTCGAGCAAATTCTTTATTAAGACCATTTCCAGCTCCCCCTAACACACAAATAGAGGTTATTTTTTTAGAAGATGAAGTTGCCATATTTGGACTTTCGAAAGGATGATACGAGTTGTGATAAGCTGAACACTGAATTATATAGACAAAGATAAATGAAAAACGTACCTGATACGATTCAAGAAATACTGTTAAATGAAACAAAAGTCAAAAGAAAGTTAAGAGATTGAGGTCCCACTTGGGGACAGTAGTTGTGATTGTGGCTCACATCTTCCTCTGGTTTTACGTCCAGAAACGGCTTAAACGCCTTCTATGAGTCGAGGATATGCTTCCCCATCCAATTTTCTTAGAAATTGGCAAACAGGGTCTTTTAACATCAGATTCCCGAGACAATGTGCATATTCCTTTATTAATTCATTCCTTAAATCGACTAAAGCTCTTTGCTCTATTCCAATATAATGCGTCTCAGAGGTCCATTGGTTATCCACTGACCCCTTACTCACTCCATTTATAATGAAATCTATTTTATTTAATCGATTATTG
Source organism: Prunella vulgaris (assembly GCA_026898435.1). Classification (NCBI taxonomy): domain Eukaryota; kingdom Viridiplantae; phylum Streptophyta; class Magnoliopsida; order Lamiales; family Lamiaceae; genus Prunella; species Prunella vulgaris. The sequence continues at coordinate 23,230 of JAPKLY010000977.1, forward strand.
GAAGTCATTCCTATATTTTTACAACGTGTGTTACACGTCCATCTAGCACATTTATAGCAAACTCCCATTCTTTTAGTCCTTCATTTTTTAGAAAATGAACTTCTACCCAAACCAACCACGCGTGGAACAATTGAATTAGGTAACTCACCTCCAATTCTAACCTTTGCTTCAATCAACCATTGAAGATCAAGTGGTATTCCTTTAATCTTCATTAATCGTAATCTTTCACATCGAGCATAATATATCTTAATCAAATCCTTTTTAATAAAGCAAGGAAAGCATTTATTTAAAGAGGCAATTGCCGCATCCATAGTGTCCATTTCGTTGACCTATTCAAAAATGAAAGATTAAAAATTTATTAAACAACAAGAAATTACATTACAATTACAAAAATGCTACTCCCCAAGCTAACATTATAAATTGCATTGCAATTGCCGCAACAATCGAAGGTAATGCACCGAATTCTTCTTCTTCTTCATTGAAATAGCAAATAACAAGCATGACAAAGTAGGCAAGAGTGATGATGGAGAGAAAGATTTTGCTCATTTTGTTTGAGTTTATGATAACTTGAAGAGGGGTGTTTAGAAATGGGAGTAAAATTAGGTATTTATAGAGTAATTTTTTTGAAAAAAATTTAAAAACTTGCCGTTCATGACCGTTTGGAAAGATAAGTGGTGGTGATACACTCATCATTGTTACCGTTAAAATTGGGTGTTATATATAATATAATTTTATTTTTTTGTTTTTTTATTTTTTTTTACAATTCAGTTTTGTGGGTAACTGAAATACCGACTTGGAAGTCACGGAGTACCGAATCCGCCATTTATACCGGAAAAATAAAATTCACATAATATTACTAGCCGGGTTAGTACGAGATACTGACTCAATCTCCTTACTAAAATTTCTTAGATATGCTTTTAGACGTTGTCCATTCACTTTAAACACATCACCTATTTTTGGATTTTCAATTTCAACCGCTCCATTTGAAAATACAGTTCTTATAATAAAGGGTCCTGACCATTTTGAGTTCAATTTTCCAGGAAACAGATGTAATCTAGAATTATATAGAAGAACTTTTTGTCCTATTTCAAAAGTTTTCCTAACAATGTGCTTGTCATGAAACACTTTCAGTTTTTCTTTGTAAATTCTAGAATTGTCATATGCATCATTTCTGATTTCCTCCAATTCATTTAGTTGAAATTTTCTTAAAGTACTAGCTTTTTCTAGATTGAAATTAAAACTTTTAATAGCCCAAAAAGCTTTATGTTCTATTTCAACAGGTAAATGACATGGTTTACCATAGACAAGTCGGTAAGGAGACATACCAAGTATTGTTTTGAATGCTGTCCGATAAGCCCATAATGCATCTACTAACCTGATTGACCAATCTTTTCGATTTGAGTTGACTGTCTTCTCCAAGATATGTTTTATTTCCCTATTAGCGAGTTCAGCTTGCCCACTAGTGTTTGGGTGGTATGGGGTAGACACTTTATGATGGATTCCATATTTTTACATTAAATTCTCAAAAGGTTTGTTACAAAAGTGTGAACCGCCATCACTAATAATTGCACGAGGCATTCCAAATCTTGAAAAAATATTTTCCTTTAAAAATTTTAAAACAATTTTATGATCATTATTTTTGCAAGGGATTGCCTCAATCCATTTTGAAACGTAGTCGACTCCAACCAAAATATATTGATAACCAAAAGATGGTGGATTAAAAGGACCCATAAAATCAATTCCCCAACAATCAAATACTTCAACATTTAGGATAGGATTTAATGGCATCATATTTCTATGACTTATGCCCCCTAATCTCTGACATCGATCACAAGATTTACAAAATTCATATGTGTCCTTGAAAAGTGTTGGCAAATAAAATCCACACTGCAAAATTTTTGCAGCGGTTTTTCTTGTTGAAAAATGCCCCCCACAAGCTTTAGAGTGAGAAAATTTTATTATGCTTTGAATCTCATTATCTGGTACACATCTTCTTAATATTTGATCAGGACAATATTTAAAAAGATATGGGTCATCCCAAAAGAAATTTCTTACTTCCCTAAAAAATTTCTTTTTATCTTGAGCATTCAAATGAATTGGAATTTGACCTGTCGCAAGAAAGTTAGCAATATCCGCAAACCATGGACCATTAGACACGGTGAATAATTGTTCATCGGGAAAAGAGTCATTTATGGGGCTTACCTCGAAAGATTCATCACATGTAAGTCTGGATAAGTGATCAGCCACTACATTTTCCACTCCATTTTTATCTTTGATTATTATATCAAATTCTTGAAGTAAAAGTATCCACCTAATTAATCTTGGCTTTGCATCTTTCTTTGCTAGTAGATATTTTAAAGCCGAATGATCAGTATAAACCACAATAGATGAGCCAACAAGATAAGATCTAAATTTTTCTAGTGCAAATACTACAGCAAGTAATTCTTTTTCAGTAGTGGAATAATTCATTTGAGCACTGTTAAGAGTTTTACTTGCATAATATATCACATAAGGTTTCTTATCTTTTCTCTGTCCTAACACGGCTCCAACAGCATAATCACTAGCATCACACATAATTTCAAAAGGTAGAGTCCAATCAGGAGGTTGCATAATAGGTGTAGAAGTGAGCATTTCTTTGAGTGTTACAAAAGCCTTTTCACAAGAGTCATTCCACTCGAATACTATATCTTTTAATAAAAGGTTGCATAATGGTCTTGAAATTGTGCTAAAAATTTTTATGAACCTTCTATAAAAACCTGCATGTCCTAGAAATGATCTAATATCTTTAACTGATTTTGGTGTTGGTAGGTTGGCTATTAGATCAATTTTGGACCTGTCAACTTCTATTCCTTTTGATGAAACACTGTAGCCTAACACAATTTCTTCAGTTACCATGAAATGACATTTTTCCCAGTTAAGAACAAAATTTTCTCCTCACATCTAGCTAAGACTTTAGCCAAGTTTATTAAGCAATCATCAAAAGAATTTCCAAAGACAGAGAAATCGTCCATGAAAACTTCAAGAAAACGTTCAACCATGTCACTGAAAATACTTACCATACATCTTTGGAATGTTGCTGGGGCATTACATAATCCAAATGGCATTCTACGATATGCAAACGTTCAAAAAGGACATGTAAATGTTGTTTTTTCCTGATCTTCTAGTGCAATTGCAATTTGATTATACCCTGAATATCCATCTAAGAAGCAATAAAATTCATGCCCAACAATTCTTTCCAAAATTTGGTCCAAAAAAGGTAAAGGAAAATGATTTTTTCTTGTCATTGAATTTAATTTTCTGTAGTCAATGCATACATGCCAACCAGTAACAGTCCGAGTTGGAATCAATTCATTTTTATCATTTTTTACTACAATTACTCCAGATTTCTTAGGCACAACTTGAGTAGGACTTACCCATTTACTATCAGAGATAGGATAGATAATATCATTGTCTAATAGCTTAATCACTTCATTTCTCACCACTTCTTTCATATTAGGGTTAAGTCTTCGTTGCATCTGCCTAGAGGGTTTAGCATTTTCCTCTAAATAAATATTATGACTGCAAATTAATGTGCTAATTCCTTTTATATCTGATATAGATCACCCTATCGCATGCTTGTGAATCTTTAATACCTCTAATAATTTATGCTCTTGATCATAACTTAACTTAGAGGATATTATTACCGGATAAGTATCATTAGCACCCAAAAAAGCATATTTCAAATTTGATGGTAAAGGCTTCAACTCTAAAACTGGTGGTTGCTCGCTTGACGGGGTTGGAGCCTTTTCAGACTTTGATAATTGTTCAAATTTGGGTTTCCATTCATTAAGCTTTGAAACTTGTGAAATCATAGGAATGGAATCAAACTCTGAACTGTTATCATTGACACAATCATTTATCAAATTTTCTAATGGATCAGAAAATGAGGTTATCAATTTTTCAAGAGTACATGTCTCAATTACATCAATTTCATTATTGCTTAGAAATGTTAAAAACATTTAACTCCAAAGTCATATTTCCAAAAGAAAGATTTAAAACACCATTTCTACAGTTTATTAAAGCATTAGAAGTTGCAAGAAATGGTCTTCCTAAAATGATTGGATGTTGAGATGATGGATTTGAGACTGGGCATGTGTCTAAAACAATAAAATCTACCGGAAAATAGAATTTATCAATTTGCACTAACACATCCTCTACTATACCTCTTGAAATTTTTATAGAACGATCTGCCAATAGAAGTGTGACAGTAGTTTTCCTTAATTCTCCCAAATCCAGTTGTTTATACACAGAAAACGGTAAAAGGTTAACACTCGCACCAAGATCAAGAAGTGCATGTTCTACTTTTGTATTCCCAATAATACAAGATATTGTTGGACAACCAGGATCTTTGTATTTAGGAGGGGTTTCTTGTTGAAAAATTGAACTTACACTCTCTGTTAAAAATGCCTTATTTTGAACATGTAGTTTTCTCTTTACAGTACACAAATCTTTCAAAAATTTGGCATAAGATGGAACTTGCTTTATTGCATCTAATAGTGGAATGTTAACTTTTACTTGTTTCAAAACCTCAAATATTTCAGAGTTTTGGTCCAATTTCTTAATTGGGTGTAATCTTTGAGGAAAAGGAGCAGTGGATGATTTCTTAATAGGGTTTAAATTCTTATTTTCATCTTCTCCTTTATTTTTATCTTCATTATTCGGGGTCTGGGTTGACTCAATTTCCTATTTCTTAAGGTTGATTGTTTTGTCAATTAGTTTTTCACTTCGTAAAGTGGTGACAAAATTAACATTTTCTGGTGCATTAGAGGAACTTTGACATTGCCCGGCAGGATTTTGTTGAGGTTGAGCAGGAAACTTTCCTTTCTCAACTGTTCTTAAGGAATTAGTTAAAGTAGATAATGTACTTTTAATATCATTGATGGCTTGTGACGTTTGGTTGTTGATGGTTGTTTGTCCTTGCATAAAGGCTTGTAAAGTTTCTTCAAGGCTTTTTATATGTGGTTTATTATGTTGGGTGAAATTGGAGTTGGGGTTTTTCTGGGTGGGAAAAGGTTGTGATACACTTTCATTTTTCCACTTAAAGTTTGGATGATTTTTCAAATTTGGGTTGTATGTTTCAGAAAAAACTGATGGATATGAATTTTGAAAATTAGATAATGCATTTACTTGTTCGTGACACATCTTTTTGAAAATAGGAATTTTTGGGCATTCATTAGTTACATGTCCATTAATGGCACAAATTTCACATATGTCATTATTTTGCACAAATTTTACTTCCTTAGGTTTCTTTAGTTGCAAACTTTCAACTTGTTTAGTTAAACTTTCAATTCTAGCATTTAGATCGTCTTCTTGACTTAAATTATATTTTCCTTTAGAATTTTCAAGCTTAGATCCGGTTCATGTCTAACAATTATTTAGCTGAGTTTCATAACCAACTGTTCATCATAAGTAAATAATTTAACAAAGATCCGGTTCACAACTTAAATCTAACAAAGGCAGTTCCCAATTTTTAAAAAAGTCTAGTAAGGTGGGTCTTTGGAAGGCCAAACTGTCCCACTATGCTACAACCAAGGTTGAAATATTGATATCGATGGAAATATCGATGTATTAAATTTATGGAAATATCGATGGATATATCGGTATCGAATATCAATATCGGTAAATTTAAAAATTATAAAAAATTTAAGAGCAAACATTTAATACATAAATTTAACAAAAGAATTTAAATAAATTTTACAGTTGTGACAAATTTATATATATACACTATTTTTTGGAGTTTTTTCCGAAATTCATCGATATTTTATCGATATCTTTCGATATTTTCTCGATATCTAACGATATTTGGTTTAATTTGTGAAAAAATAAGTGATATCGATATTATAAACAGATATTTTTTATTTTTTAATGAATATTATGAAAATATCGTTTCTACCCAATATCGATATCGGTGACTACGAAAAATAAATATATCGAATATATTGGAGAAATATCGGGATATTTTCATCCTGGCTACAAATATTAAATGAGACAACTACATGCAAGAAATTAGCGTCTTGCATGATTGCGTTCACATTTGGTTACACTCTTTGGAGTTTGGACCACAACTCTTGAATAACACGTGTGCCTCAATACAAATTAAGTAAACGGGTCAACCCCGGTTAAGTGGTCTTGGTCGTCTATTATTTTAGGATGAATTAAATATAGGTTCAAGAAAGTTACTATATTTATAAATAGATTCAAAATATTTGCACAGAAGCACATTTTTTTTCTACACAGAAGCACATTTTTTTATACTATTTTAAATGGTTCATAATAAGTTTATCATGAAATTATTTTAAAAAATCAAATATATAGTAATTAAGTGCATCAAAATATTTATCGAGAGTATCAAAAGTTCTTGTCAATAAAATTTATAAGAATTATAATATAATATCATTGACCTAAATTTCTTATACTTCTAGAGAGATTTTTTATACACCTGACTAAATATTGTTTACTTTAAAACTGGTTCATGATAAGTTTATCATAAACCAATTTCACAAAACTGTACCTAAAACTATATACACCCTGTACATTTTGAGTTACAACAATGACAACATTACCTTTATATAAATTAAAATTTTAATATTTGACAAATTAAGTCACAAGCTATCTTATGCTCATCAATTTTCGAATGTGCAGAAAATTTTGTTCTAATTCCATTGTTTGGTAAGGTTAGGACGTCTGTTAAATAAAAATAATTACTACTCTTTAAAGATACCCTTGAAGGTGCAATTAATACGTATAAGAGTAAGACCTAAAAATATAGTATAAATTTAAAAGTTAAAGTATTATGTGTGTAATATACACGAAAAATAGAATTCGTGTATATTAATTTTGGCTTAATTCGAATTGTAATTCGATTCGAACTATTCATTTATTGACAATTTAAATTATTGGATCAAATTATTACACACGGATCCTATTTCCGTGTGCATTACACACATAAATCTCACTCATTAAACCTGGTTGAAATAAAATCGCACCCCTTACAAAAATTTAATTCAAGGGCCAAAATTGTAAAATACTAAAGTTAGTATGAAAATCTTGAAAAAATCTTGTCTTTGTGGTTGGAAATGAGTTCTAGTGTCAATTATTCCGTGTGGGGACAAAAATTTAGTCCATAGAAGAGATATTAACTTTATTTTTTTTATTTTTTTTATGGACGATGGAAGTATAGCTCCATCACTTAATCTTTTAATATTTTTACTATAAATATATACACCTTATGGGGTTCAATTAGGAAATATAATGGGTTCTTCCAAAAGGTGGCTGTTTCTAATTTTAGGCTTTCTAATTGGTTACGTGTTCCTCATCTCCCTTGAGGTAGCCACTATGCCAGAAAAGGGCTACGACAACGGGGATTCCCCGTTGTCGTAAGTGTTTTTCCACCGTTGTGGATCGACTCGTTGTGGTAGGTCCAGACTTTTGACAACGGGTTTCTCACCGTTGTCTTAAGTATTTATGACAACGGTGAATACCCGTTGTCTTTACTGTTTATTAACCGTTGTCTTAAGCATATGACAACTGATAACTACCGTTGTGTTTACCTTTTATACCCGTTGTCTTAAGTATTTACGACAACGGTGTATAACCGTTGTTATAGAATTTTAAAACCGTTGTGGTAAATACCTACGACAACGTGTTTTGTCCGTAATTTTTACCTTTTATACCCGTTGTCTTAAGTATTTACGACAACGGTGAATAACCGTTGTTATAGAATTTTATAATCATTGTGATAAATACCTACGACAACGCATTTTGTCCGTAATTTTTACTTTTTATACCCGTTGTCTTAAGTATTTACGACAATGGTGTATACCCGTTGTCTTAAATATAATCCGTTGTCAAAACTATATTTTACTCTTTTTTTATTTCTGTTGTCGTAGCTTATTAATATTATATATACATATTTTTCATGCCATAAATTAAGAACCAATAGGAATGTAATTATCATAAAATATCTCCACAATTCAAAAACCACATTAATTCATACATAGTTTTCGAACGACAATCGACAAATCTTCCAATTTTAATAACATGTTGCTAATCTTCCAACTTCAACATGTTCAAAATAATAAAAAAACAATCGATCAACTTCAAATTCTGACCACTTCTAGTAAATTAGTTATCCATGTATTCAGAAACACAGATAGTCCATTCCTCCCGCACATCATCAATTTCTTTTCTAGAGTAGTTCTTCTGTGGAAACTGTTAAAATACAAACAATAAAATAAGTAAAGGATGGTTAAAATCAACTGATGATGAATAATTATACACTTAACAAGAAGAACATTATTTGCTGTAAAATTCATAAAGCTATGCTTTTTCACAGGAAGCCCATTACTTGTTGTAAATTCATAAATAGATCACACGCAACTCAATCACAAGATAGTAAAAGCTTTTAATAAATGTCTAAGATATATCTTTCTATAGGCAGACAAGAGAATGTGGAATCACAGATTGAACAGTTTTTCAAATGTTCTCTTGTAAGACCAATCATACAAAAATCTAAAACTATCAGCTCCTTCATAGAAAGCACTTGTGACGTATATAAACATATACAACATAACTCAATAATCAGACAAATTCTAAAGACCAAAACATAACAATATCATCAACATAAAACTATTCTTTACCACTAATTACATCGAATCCGCTTCCACAACTCCATCAAACTCAAGTATATCTTTCATCAAACTCAATTATATCTTTCTTGATCTCAGGTTGTTATTATGTTTTCAGTTCTCTGTAATTTTTTAAATATCAGTTTTCAATTCCAATTATAGCTGAATTTAAAAGCACCTGTATACAGCTGCAATATAAAGACAAGTGATTTGTATCAAAGAAGCGTCTCACATGAAACGGTCAATTGAGAAGGTGAAGGCCGTACATGTACAACGGTCAATTGTGAACCATCTAATTATAATTTATCATTCGAAAGTGAAATTTTGAAATTTAATTTTAGATGATATATGTGATTCAATTAAGTTATAAATAAATATATATACATATATATATATATATATATATATATATATATATAAACGTATGTGCGTGTCATGATTCTCAAAACAATTAATCCTTTAATTAATCTTAATTATATATTTGTGTGCAGGAAGAGCAGGAGATTACATTTGGTGCATTGGAAGCCGTGGGAGCATTCAACAGCTTTCATCCATCTAAATTATAATGATTTAATTTGTACCCAATTATAATCATCTAAATTTTTCCTTACAAATATGGCAGAAAAAAACTAGGATTCAATCCGAAATCAGTAAACAAATTTCCCACCATATCCACGAAACAACAATCAGCAAAACAACTCAAACAATCAAGAATTGAATCCCAGCTAAGAAAAAGCAGCAAAAATAGATAGGGACACAGCAAATCACGAGGGAAATAATATTGAGATATTACCTGATCTTCGAGAGATTTGGATCTTTCTTTTTCCTTCTGCAAGTCAAGCAGCAAATCACCAAGAATCTCTTCTTCTTTCCTTTTCAATATGTGAATTAAGAAATATAGCAATTATTTGATGTGATGATCAAAACAGCTCAAGATGAAATCTAAATTCATGTAGGCTAAGTACTTTTCTCGCAATTGGAGGTTCTCTACTTTCAACTGTGCTAATGCATTGGAAGTGGCAACAGATGTTGAAAACTCTTTCTGATAAGAACTTTTCTCCTGTTCATCACATGCAATAATCAACACATATCAAAGTAAGAAATCATGATTAAAGTGAATAAAGGAACATCATTTATAATTTCATTTTTTCTCAACTATGTAGGACAGAGATTCATAATTTGCATGAAATATATATATCAGATGAAAGTGCATTGCAGTTGCAATTCAGCATCACCTGATAAAAAAATGATATACTTGCCTATAAAGGAAAGAGAACAATAAACCACTGTCAAAGAATGATTTCCTTGAAAAACAAAAGTTCCCACAGCCACCACAGATACGTTCATATGAAATCATGGAATCATAAAGTAAAAGTAACAACTAAAAATGGTTGAAGTAACATTTTCCATAAACTAGAAATGATACGAGACACTGTAAATTAACATTAAAGAGCCAACCCAACTTAAGAACACTGCAGAGTCACTTATCACATAATACATCAAGTCTCAAGTAACAACTTTGAGTTCATTTCAGATAATCTCAAGGTAGACCATTATCAGCTTAGGTGCTGGATCATCAAGGTTTTCAAACATTGCACATTCCAATATCCTATTATGGCACTCGTTCACTTTTAAAGGTTGTATTACATCATCCTACCAGATAAAGTAAACTAGCTTATCCAAATCCAGAAAGCCAGTATGAAATCTAAAGTGTGTAATACAGAACTTGAAATAACCATGAAGAACTAGGTATGAACTTGAATAATTTACTCACGGGATCAATAGCATAGCACAAATATAGCTCATAAATCCACAACTTATAGGAGCAGACACAACAGAGTTTAGCAACCAAAGATTTCATAGTCGGGAATCACATAATCAACACAACCATTTAAAATATTTGCGCCCAAAAAGCTGTCAAAATACCTGAACATGAATGTCATGTTGCTGCAGCTAGGCAAACATGAACCTTCACTCTCCCTGCAAATCAACCAAAAATGTCAACTAAAAAAACAGAGCATTGAATAACAAAGGACAATGTCTGCTTGCAGAAATGGCTTGGGAAAGCCCAACAATTTCACAACAACACTTGTAAAATGCATATCTTAAATTTATTTTTGGAAATCTCGATTGTAGCATTGACTAGTGAAATATTTTGAAGATTTGGGAGTTCAATTGCTCATATTGTTTTAACACCTAGAGATGGTGGAGCTAAAATAGGATTCTAAACTTCCAAAAATACTGAATAATTAAATTAAACATTTGGTCTGAACTTGTCCATGCAACAGTCCTATTTTGCCAAGAAAGTGAGTGCAACTTTTCTCTAGAAGAATCATCACCAAGATAAGGCACAAGGTGCTTGACATTAAGGTTGTGAATCAGCAATTGCAGCACGATACATCAAGTTTCTTTGTAGCCGAGCTTGATTTCTGCATATGAAGGATCATGATACAACGCAAATTTTACGAATTCCATCACTATTGTTAGATAATGGGATAATTCTCTAATTCCAATAAAGCTCATTCAAAGCAATTTTTTTTAAAGTATAACAACATAAATGATCACAAATACTAAACTAAAAATAAATTTGTGTGCAGAGTACACTAAATTAAATTCATTTGATGTAAGAGTTGAATTCAAAAGGCACAATAAACAAAGGAATAGACGGTTAACCAATCACAATTCAGATTGCTATAAATTGAAATAATAACACTCACTTCCTCTCTCTATAAATATAGTAGTAAGTGCAGTGGGTGTTAGATATGATGAGAAAAAAAATCATCAATTTGAAGTAAACAAGTGCTACACTTACTTTGCACACTCACTCAGCTTCCCTAAGTTTTGGCTCTCCAAAGCATAAAAGAGTTCTCCAAATACTTGTCCAACACACACAAAAGTATCTATTTGTAAAAAATATACAATCATAAGTAGACTTTTTCTTACAGGCTAATAATCTAATTGCTTCCCCACTAATCCCCAATTATATCCCCATTAAATAATTGATTCACAAAATCATGTCAAAGGTTATTTTTCCATTGGTTTCCAGTAATTCTGCACTCCTCTTCAGACTCAAAAGAGATTTTAATGTTCAAGGAATTTATCAACAAGAAGGATCTCACAATTCTTTTTCGTGAATTTTTTTTATCTTAAAATAAAATATTATACTTACTGCTACATTATATTAAACATTAAACATAGCAGGCTCTAAAGACAGCTACTTCCTTTGCTCTAGCCATCACAGCAGCCTCAAAACCCTGGAAAAGAGTCATATATGATAACAAAGAGTTACATAAATTGAGTGGATGCTGGATGTTAATAAGATGAAGGCATAAAGCTGGTACTATATATCTAGCTACAATATTACCAACAAGATGAAGGCATAAAGCTGGTAATAAATTTCATCTAGTGAATCACTAGGCTAATAGAACAGCTACTACCATAACTTGGTTCATATAACAGAAAATAAAGCTTATAAATGATAAAGTGTCAATACATGTGTGCTAAAACTACAGATTATCAAGCATAGGAAATATTAAAATAACTAATTAATTAAGCAAAATTTCATGATTAGTAGTTCTTAAGATTATATTAAAGTTGAGATTGATTGAGTATGATATCCAAATAAATAAACAAAAATATAAATCAGATCCACAGAAAATTAGATTTCCAAATGCATTTGTTTTCTTTTAAAGTTCCAATAGACTGCCATAATTCTGTTTCCACAGCCTATTTAACTTAAGTTAGTATTTATGTCCATTTTTCCTTGTTAGAAGATCCAAAGCACAGCAATTTACAAAACTTACATTACCTTTAACTGAAGACACTATCAAATGAGACCTGGAGTTGGGCGTTATACCGAGGTTTTGGGTGTGATGCGCTGGCAAGTTCTCCAAGCAGTCTCACAACATCAGCAGTATCATCCAGATAATACTTAGCATTGCTGGGCTTTTGCCCAACAGTACAAGCAAATATCTCGACACCTATGCATAAGACACCTTGTCTTTCAGTAATGATAATTATCTTCCAAGTTCCATTCTTGCAAAAGAAGAATCTAAATAGACCTGGTGTATCACTGCCCTGCCTACAAATTCAGAATAAATGTTATATTGAACCTCATATATCAACTCAACCTCATTCATCATTCTCCATTTTTTCTAACACCAATCTCTCTCCTCTTATCTCTATGAAGGGCCCGAATATCTCAAACAATCAATTTCTAATATCACAAAGTTCAACAGATTAACTTTCAAGAAAACCAAACTACGGTACTGATATAGGGAGCAAACAATTACCTGAATGGATAATGAGCAAAAACTTCAACAGCCTCCTGAATGAAAAAGAAAATGTAGGGCAATGAAGGTGTAGAGAAAGCAGTAAAAACAGGAAAAAAAATCTTCAAAGACGGAAAAATGGACATGTACTAATACCTGTGCCAGCCCAATCAGATTCAGTGTGTTCTCAGTGCGACACGTGAATTCCCAATCGGATTGAGTGCGTTCAATCGGCAGTAGGGCACGGCGGTTGTGCAAGCTCTCTGGTTCTTCAATTGCGACGACGAGGTAAGTGTGTGGACGCGGCGGCGAAACTCCTTCACGACGGCGGATTGGTGCGATGCGGCTGGATTTTGATTGGTAGGTGACCGATTTGAATCGGCGAGGACAGAGGGTTGAGACGCGAGAAGTCCGACGAACAGTGGAGAAGGAGTCGCGTAGCTTCGCACCGCGGAGAATCACCCCATCTATATCAAATAGCTACTTTACACCGAAACTCTTCTCACCGAAATTAGGGCAATCGACAATAGCAGGGGAAATTAGGGCAATTAGGGCTTGCTTACTTGGGGAGAAGACAAATTCAGGCCGGACGAACAAGAAATTCAGGCCGTATGCAGGACGACGACCTGTGGGTGATGCGCCCGAGAAACACAACCTGTGGGTGACGCGCCTGAGAGATTTCCAGTGCGATGAAGAGAAGGATTTCAGTGAGAAAAGGGTTGAGCGAGTGAGAAACAGGCTATTTCGCGAATTGAAGATGAAAAAAAATTCTAACTGTTCTTTATATACCCCTCTATTTTGTATAAAAATATTTTTTTAAAAACTATGACAACGGGGGATAAAACCCGTTGTCTTTCGGCGCCTTTCCTGAACTTTTAACAACGGGAATACTTAAGACAACGGGCTTTACACTTAAAACAACGGTCTAACTCCAAACCCGTTGTCTTTTCCCTGTTGTTGTAAGTCATTTTTGGCATAGTGAGCAGCTGCACATGATCATCCAATTAGTAAGTTCACAACTTCTCATAACTACCCCTTCTTGCATATTGATTTTCTTTCATATATGTAAAATTCTTCTATATATTTAGATTGAATCAAACCTATAAAAATTATAACATTACATGGATTCTGTTCATTAATCTTTCTACATACTTATAAGCAATGGTACATACACACATATATAAATTTATTGTACATTGGGTGCACCGTGTAAATGCATGTTTTGAAAAGTTACCTCTTTTATTACGTAAATATTCTCTTATTTATACTGAAAAATCAATTTAATATAGGGAAAATTACAAAATGGTTCACAAAATTGACACAAATTACAAATAGGTTTCTGTGCAGAAAAAAATATACTTCTGTGCAGAAAAATTTATACTTCTGTGCAGAAATTGTGAACCAATTTGTAAATATAGCTATTTTTTTGAACCAATTTGTATGTTATCCTTTAATATAAAGTGATTTTTCAGTATAAATAAGTGTAACTTTTTACTACAACGGGTTTGACTTTTCAAAAATATATATATATACTTGAATTATATTGTGCACCAGATGTATACAAAACTAAATTTATGTATATATAGTAATTGAAAAAATTCATCTCATCTAAACACTTAAATTTGTAAAAAGACGTGAAAATAATTTTTTTATATTAACACTCTAGCCCTCACTCGTGGACCGAGTTCTCTATTTCACCTTTTAAGGAGGAAACCCATCGATTTGGAAAATTTGATGTGGGCGGATATTAATTTGATCTCAAGCTTTTGACTTTGGTAACAATTAATATATATAAAAGAATTTCATCTCATATAAAAGTACGAACATTTCCATGATACTCCAGATTGATAAAAATCTTTTTCATCCCACAACTTATAAGTGTCCACTGTTTGTCCTAAAAAAATTGACTCTTAGATATTTGTCACGCAACTCTTTTGATTGTCCAAATTTGATTTCATTTTCGTCTAAAAAGTGAAAATAATATCATTTTTTGATATGCACGGCGCACGTGGTGGTTGAATTTTGAGTTTTTCGGTATCCTTGCTGACGTGGCTGTCAAATAATTTTTTTTCATTTTGTATTTTTATTAATTTTTTATATCCTGAAACACAATAATATAATATGCATGAGTGTGATACACTAGCATGACAGTTAATTAAACGATATTTCAAAATATAATATGAAATTTAATTAAGACAATAATCAATTAAAGGTCACAAACTTAATTTAGGATAATTATTTTTGGATAGAATAAAATAATTAATTAAAATAAGAAGATAATAATTAATTTTAAAAATAATCCAATATGAGGGTGAAATTATTGCAAACAAGAAGGAGCTCAAATCAGCATATGTACGTTTCAAATTCTCAAGTTAATATGCATTCTAGAGCCATGTGATTTAGTGAATTAATCAAAACTAAAATAAAATAATAAGCATAAATTTGTTATTCTCTTCAAGGTTATCTCTCAAACTCTCAACAAAATTGGACATGTATACACTCAAATTATTGTGCACGCAAATAAACTTGCAAATTATTTCAATTTTTAGTACAACTAATGCAAATAAGCAAGAAATTAACGTGAACTTTTAAGGGATGTAATGAGACTCTTTAATAAAGATGCGATAAATATGAATTAATGACTCAAATACAATAAAACTAATTCTTGAATTGATAAGTACTACTTAAATCAATTTCTCACTCATTCACATCTCAAGTAAGCTTATTTACAAGCTTCTTCGCCCTCTTTCTTTGTCCTTTTCTAACATATTTGTATTTCAGTTCTCCAACCTTATCTCTTTTATATTAATCTCATTTACTCAAAATTGGATTTGAGCATATAAATATACTAAATTTATTTACACAAAATGTAGATTATTAATTTATTTCCTCCATCCTAGAAGAATTTGTGTATCTGGAATATTTTACGTAGTTTAAAAATAAGATTTTTTAAAAATAAAATAGTGATATAAAAATATATATGTGTATATTTTTTAAATGTACATGCAAATCGATATTTTTTAGTACGTCCAAATAAAAAATTGTACAATTTTTCTCTAGAAAGAAGGGGAGTACAAATTATTTTCATTTTTAACAAATGAATCATGATGTTAAAAAATTAATCAAATTCAGGTCAGCACCCAATTTCTAACAGTAATTAACCTAATACATAATGTTTGTGCAGGGTTATTATCTTAGTATCCGACATCATTTCTTTAATGGATGGAATGATTCTTCTTCCAACCAATTTATTAATAAAAATGGTTTTGATATCATATCCCGTGCTGTCGCGGTCAAAGTTAATTAAACCAATTCAATTAATCAATCTTCAAGTCTTTGAAGAACGATGTCTTTGAGTGGATTAATTATTAATTTTGTGGTAAGTGTAACTTAAATTTAAACGAACTAAATGTATGATAAGATTGTTAGAGTTCGTTTTAAATTAAGTTAGTTGAAGTATTAAAGACAAGAATTGGTGGTTAATTTGTGGAATGAGTTTGGAAGTTAGTTAAATAATTGACTAACAGATTTTGATTTGGTAGTGCTAATTTTAGTGAATCGTAACTCACTTAAGAAACGTCAGTTTGAGGTATGGTTTATTGGAGTATACAACTTAATTAACAGATTATTTGGAGAACTAAGTAACCACTCATGATGTCATCCAAGTCGTTATTGTTAAGTGTAAAGATAAGCTGAGTTTGAGTACTGAAGATTATTCAGAAATCCTGATCCTGAGTATTGGATCCGGAGGAATATTCCTGAGGAAAGAATCCTGAGCCTGAGCGAAGACTTGATCCTGAGTCAGGAGTGTTCTGATCCTGACACTTATCCTGATGCGTCATCCTGAGTGGTTAGATCAGTGAAGACACTGAAGACTCAGTAGAGATGAAGGCTAATCCTGAGAGATCATCCTGAACTGAGAATCACCTACTCCCTGAGTCACTCAGCATGAAGGCGATCCTGAGCTGACAATTATGAAAACAGAGCATGGCAAAGGCGACTTCGCAAGAGTGATAAAGTCGGTTATTTTGACAGCTGGCGGAGCAATCTCATTGGACGTTGGAACAGTTATTCAAGGCGGTTATAACCATACGAATCTCATTGATTGGTTAAGAGCTCAAAGACGGTTAATGGTCTGATCTATAAATACGTATTCATTCAGCGAAATAAGTGTGCTTAATTAGAGAGCTTCAATTCTAAATCTTAGAGAGAGAAAACTTGTAATCTGTAAACATTATTCATCATTTAGTGAAGTGAGCCAACCCCATCCGTGGACGTAGATCAATTTGATCGAACCACGTAAATTGCTTGTTCTTTAGATTTCCTGATTATTTCTGTTGAATGTGTTCATCCGGCAAGTTCTTCCAATTGCTCTGAAATCCTTGAAGTCTTATTGAGCTCGATTCAGCCTCGGTTAATTTCACAACAATTGGCGCCGTCTATGGGAAAGGGAGGAAGAATCGACCGGTTAATCATTAATCATGGCATCTACCAAGCTGGATTTTAAGAAATTCACTGGAGCAAACGATTTTGGTTTGTGGAAGATCAAGATGAAGGCTCTCTTGACTCATCATGGACTAGGCAATGCTCTGAAACCTGAAGATTAATGGCCTGCTTATTCTTCAGAAAATCCAAGCAAGAAACAAGAAATATTGGAAAAGGCACATAGCACAATCATCTTGTGCTTGGGGGATAAGCCTCTGAGGGAGGTGTGCAAGGAGAAGACAACCATGGAGGTTTGGAGTAAGCTGGAGAAGGTGTATCAGACCAAGTCTGTCACCAACAAGTTGTTCATGAAGTAGAAACTGATGTCATTCATGATGAATGAAGAGAAGGAGTTGATTGAACAACTTGAGGAATTCAACAAGGCTGCTGATGATCTTGAGAACCTGGGAGTGGAAATTGATGATGATGATAAGGCTTTGATGCTCCTGAATTCTTTGCCTAAATCCTTTGAGAATTTCAAGGATACTTTACTGTTTGGAAGGCAGGATAAATTGTCCTTTGATGATATTCTGGGTGCGCTGAAGACTAAGTCTATTCAGCTACTTGATGATAAGAAAAGTTCAGTTCAGGCTGAAGGATTGGATGTCAGGTTTAAGAAGGGCAAGAAAGATTTTCAAAACAAGAAGAAGAAGAACACAAGGGGGCCAAAATCAGGTGATTTTGTTGAGAAGAGGAAATGTTTTGCTTGTCACAAAACTGGTCATCTCAAGAAGAATTGCCCTGACAGAAATAGGAATCAGGGAGAAGAACAAAAGGCTGATATAACTGTTGCTGCTGAAGGTGGGTATGATAGTGCTGAGGTGTTGACGGTTACTAACCTGAATCTGAATGATCAGTGGGTACTGGATTCTGGATGTTCATTCCATATGTGCCCTGATGAATCATTATTCAGGGAGTTGAGGAAGTTTGATGGAGGCTCAGTTGTGCTGGGCAATAATCAGACATGTAAGGTGAAGGGGAGTGGTTCTGTCAGGTTGAAGCTGCATGATGGAGTAGATAAGATACTCTCAAATGTGAGGCTGGTGCCAGAACTGAAGAGAAATCTGATCTCCCTGGGTTCACTGAATCAACTGGGTTATGAGTTCAACACTGAGGATGGTTATATCCTGATAACCAAAGGCCAGAAGGTATACATGAAAGGCAAGAAAGTCAATGGGTTGTATATCCTGATTGGAAGCACTTCTTCAGGGTCAGCAAACAATGTTATGGACAGCACTGAGGCAATGATATGACATAAAAGGTTGGGCCATATTGGAGAAAGGGGGCTCCAAGAACTTTCAAAGCAGAAGGCATTTGGGGAAGGAAAGGTGATGAAATTGGATTTTTGTGACCATTGTGTCCTGGGTAAATCTAAGAAAACTCCATTCCCAAAGGGTAAGAAACTTACTGATGCACCTCTGGATTATGTTCATTCTGATATCTGGGGACCAGCTAAGGTGGAGACTCATGGAGGTGGAAGATACTTCATGACAGTCATTGATGACTTCAGCAGGAAAGTATGTGTGTTCATAACGAAGCAGAAGAGTGAGGCCTTGGCAAGGTTCAGGGATTGGGTCAGTGAACATGAAAATAAAAGAGGAAGATCCATTAAACATCTCAGGACTGATAATGGATTGGAGTATGTATCTGGGGAGTTCAACAATTTCTGCAAGGAAAGGGGGATCACTAGACACAGGACTGTTCCTGCAAATCCTCAGCAAAATGGCTTGGCTGAGAGGATGAATAGGACAATCCTGGAAAAGGTCAGGAGTATGTTGTCAGATGCAAAGCTACCCAAGGCATTTTGGGGGGAAGCAGTCAGTACAGTTTGTTATCTTATTAACAAGTCACCTTCCTCAGCAATTGAGTTCAGGACACCTGATGAGGTATGGTATGGGAGGATCTCGGACTACAATAACCTGAAGGTATTTGGTTGCTCAGCTTTTGCCCACATCAGGCAGGATAAGCTGGAACTTAGAGCACTGAGATGTATCTTCTTAGGATATCCTAAGGGAGTGAAAGGATACAAGTTATGGTGCTTGGAACCTGGACATAAAAGGTATTTTGTCAGTAGAGATGTGACTTTCAACGAGAAGGTCATGGGATATAATCAACCCATCAGCATACACGACTCAGATGGTATACTTTCAGGAGATGGATCTCAGGTCGAGGTGGAGACTCCTGAAAGGAACTCAGGACAAGGAACCTTTGAGGTAGGAGAAACCTCAGGAAGGCATCAGGAGGAGTCAGAGGAAAGTGGTACTGACGATCATTCTGACCACTCAATTTCAGATACTGAAGGTCAAGATCTCAGGAATTATAGTCTTGCGAGAGACAGACACAGGAGAAGCATACACCCTCCAACTAGGTTTGGTCAGGCTGATATGGTGTCCTATGCCCTGATAACCGCTGAAGAGGTGGAGCATCAAGAACCACAAAGCTATACTGAAGCCGTGTCAGGAAAAGATAAGGAGAGATGGATATTGGCCATGACTGAAGAGCTTCAGTCATTAGAGAAGAACAACACTTGGACACTAGTGAACAAAGTTCAGGGACAAAAGATAGTCAGATCCAAGTGGATCTTCAAGAAGAAATCTGAAATGGGGTCAGGAGGAACAGAGAAGCTGAGATATAAGGCAAGGCTTGTTGCCTGTGGCTTTACTCAGAGGGAAGGGGTAGACTTCAATGAGGTATTCTCACCAGTGGTAAAACACTGTTCAATCAGAATCCTATTGTCAAACGTAGCTCAGGAGGACTTGGAGCTTCAGCAGTTAGATGTCAAGACAACCTTTCTACACGGAGACCTGGAAGAAACTATACACATGCAACAACCTGAAGGTTTTATACTACCTGGGAATCAGGATAAGGTATGTCTACTGAAGAAATCATTTTATGGACTGAAGCAAAGTCCGAGGCAATGGTACAAGAAGTTTGATAGTTTTATGATCTCCATAGGCTTTACAAGATGCAGGTATGATAGTTGTGTCTATCTTGAAAAACAAGGGAAGGAAGTACTCACATATCTGCTGATCTAGGTGGATGACATGTTGGTTGCAAGCAAGAGTCCTAAAGAATTCAGAGATTGAAGGTAAAACTGAGTAGCACATTTGACATGAAGGATCTGGGTATGGCTAAGAGGATACTGGGCATGGAAATTATCAGAGATAAGGACAAATGGAGGTTGTTCTTAACTCAGAAGGATTACATCCTGAAGATACTCAGGAGGTTCAACATGCATGAAGCCAGAGTTGTATCTACACCCCTTGGTCAACAGTTCAAACTGACATCAGGTCAGTGTCCAAAGTCAGAAGAAGAGAAGGCACACATGAGTAAAATTTCTTACTCAAATGGGATAGGTAGCATAATGTATGCTATGGTGTGCAGCAGGCCAGATTTAGCACATTCAGTCAGTGTGGTCAGTAGATTTATGGCAAATCCGGGAAAGACACACTGGGAGGCTTTTAAGTGGATCATGAGATACTTAAAAGGAATTGAAAATCTGGGGTTACTCTTCGAGAAGACTAAGGATGGCACTCAACCTCTTCAAGGATATGTGGACTCAGATTATGCTGGAAGCATTGATACGAGGAAATCCTTATCAGGATATGTGTTCACATTATATGGTACAGCAATCAGCTGGAGAGCAGTACTCTAATCAGTAGTGGCACTCTCAACTACTGAGGCTGAGTATATTGCGATGACTGAAGCAGTGAAGGAAGCGATGTGGCTCAAGGGTATGATTAAAGAATTTGGAATCAGACAAAAGGAAGTTGCAGTTCAGTGTGACAATCAGAGCACAATTCATTTGGTTAAGCATCAGGTCTTTCATGAAAGGTCAAAGAATATTGATGTCAGACTTCATTTTGTGATAGATGTGGTGGAAAAGAAAGTGATTTCAGTGCAGAAGGTCTTACCTATTTCCAAATTCAGATATTGCTTGGAGTTGATCAAGCTGCGGTCATGGGACGTACCATGAGTTAGGTCCTGATGTGGAGTGTGGAATGGGGAAACTCACTTACTTTAAGGTGGAGAATTGTTAAGTGTAAAGATAAGCTGAGTTTGAGTACTGAAGATTATTCAGGAATCCTGATCCTGAGTATTAGATCCGGAGGAATATTCCTGAGGAAAGCATCCTGAGCCTGAGCGAAGACTTGATCCTGAGTCAGGAGTGTTCTAATCCTGACACTCATCCTGATGCGTCATCCTGAGTGGTCAGATTCAGTGAAGGCACTGAAGACTCAGTAGAGCTGAAGGCTAATCCTGAGAGATCATCTTGAGCTGAGAATCACCTACTCCCTGAGTCACTCAGCATGAAGACGATCCTGAGCTGACAGTTATGAAAACAGAGCATGGCAAAGGCGACTTCGCAAGAGTGATAAAGTCGGTTATTTTGACAGCTGGCGGAGCAATCTCATTGGACGCCGGAACAGTTATTCAAGGCGGTTATAACCATATGAATCTCGTTGATTGGTTAAGAGCTCAAAGGCGGTTAAGGGTCTGATCTATAAATACGTATTCATTCAGCGAAATAAGTGTGCTTAATTAGAGAGCTTCAATTCTAAATCTTAGAGAGAGAAAGCTTATAATCTGTAAACATTATTCATCATTTAGTGAAGCGAGCCAACCCCATCCGTGGACGTAGATCAATTTGATCGAACCACGTAAATTGCTTGTTCTTTAGATTTCCTGATTATTTCTGTTGAGTGTATTCATTCGGCAAGTTCTTCCAATTGCTGTGAAATCCTTGAAGTCTTATTGAGCTCGATTTAGCCTCGATTAATTTCACAACAGTTATGATAAAGCTTCGAAGTTTGTGAAAAAATCAAAGGAGTCGAACCAAAAGATTTCAAAGTCAGCTATTTTCTGAATTTGCAATTTTCAGTCAATGTAAGCAGTGAGTGAAGATTTTATTTACAACTGTATGAAGACCTAACTCTACACTTAAAACCCAGGTTATAAGTGAGAGGATTGCCCAGGCTTATAAGCCCACCCAAGACCACACTCACTATCGATGTGGGATACCTTAATACCCTCCCTCACGTAAGAGGCTCATTCTTAATATGTATTGATTTTGTGAGTAAATCACAACAAATTTTAATGCAATAACATGTATGTACTGTCACATAAAATCGTCTAATGCTATGATTCTCTAAAAAAATTCTTATCTTTAATTTAATTGCATGTTATTGTAGAAAATGTTATAATTATAAAAAATATTAAAGATTTATAAGTCCTATAACTTGACATTTTGAATTTGGTAAGTACAAATTTAAAATAAAGTATGAAATTAATTCATTTATTTAATTTTTCTGACAATTTATACCCGTTGCTCTCAGCATTTTCCAGACACTCGAAATTGTTTCCTTTGCTTGAACCTTTGAATCCCATTTAAAATTTCAAAACTAATGAAATAAGGTAGTATGAATTATATTCTCACTGAGTATGTCTTATAAATTTTATCCATATTATGAAATTAATACCATTAAATACATATCATAATATTTTATATTATAATTTTAATATATAAGTTTAATGCATAGGAGACTTTGTGCGTACATTCATATATCGGTGACTACGAAAAATGAAAATATCCCGATGTTTCTCCGATATATTCACGATATATCCATTTTTCGTAGTCACCGATATCGATATTGGGTAGAAACGATATTTCCATAATATTCATTAAAAAAAATAAAAAAAATCGGTAAATATCGGTTTGTAATATCGATATCTCTTATTTTTATCACAAATTAAACCAAATATCATTAAATATCGAGTTAATATCGAAAGATATCGAGAAAATATCGATGAATTTTGGAAAAAATTCCAAAAAAATAGTGTATATATTTAAATTTATCACAACTGTAAAAATTATTTAAATTCTTTTGTTAAATTTATATATTAAATGATTGCTCTTAAATTTTTTATAATTTTTAAATTTACCGATATCGATATTCGATATCGATATTTTCATAATTTTAAGACCTCGATATTTCCATCGATACTGATATTTTCAACCTTGCATATATGCTTGACCCATATATCAAATGTGAATTTCATTCTTGACTGTGTCAAGAAAAAGTCGTGGTGAGACGATGAAATCAAATTGCCATTGAATAACTTAACTTTTGTTGAACGTTGAAAATTCAGTTAGATATGTGATTTGATTTTCCTATAAATACACCACTAAATTATCTGATTTAAACATCCAGCTTAGGTTTAACTAATACATAATGGTTTCTTCCAAAATCATGTCGTTTCTTTTAGGTCTTCTAGTTGTCTATGCTTTGTTCGTCTCTACTCAGGTGGCTGCTTCACATTATCAAACAAGTAAGCTCGCATATTCTTATAAAAACTTCATACTATGTTTTAAAAAGCAGGTCCGACCGCTACTCCAAATTACATCACAAATCGGTCGAAACCGAGAAAAGCAGCAGGAACCGGTGATCCATTGAGCCGGTTAACTCACTCAAGCCGTGTAAAAAAATAAAATCAAGGAGCTAGTCGAAATTTTTGATCACTTATTGATGCCCTAGGCTTATTTAATACTCCCTCTGTCCCGCAGGAATTTGCACACTTTCCTTATTTGGACGTCCCATACAAATTTGCACACTACTGAAAAAGGAAACATTGATTTACGTGCACACTCACAAACCTTTCCACATATTTACCCATATACCACTACTTTATATATAAAACTATTTTTTCTTATAAAATGTGCCGTCCCGTAGGGTGTAAATTCCTACGGGACGGAGGGAGTAACAGATGATGATTAATAATTTATATATTTAATTATATATTATGTTATATATTAATTTCATAATAGTTCAACATGCTTTAATAACGGGCAGCTCGGACCAAATGTGCTTATAGTACTTGCAAAAAAAAAATTTTTTTTCAAGATTGTAAGTTAAGTATGTGGTAAAATGAGTGACTCGCAAAATAAGAAAAGTAATTTTTTGAACTAGCAAAATAAAGACCATAACTTTTTTTAGCTAGACAAATTAAGGGTCATAATTTTTAAAAGTTTTAAATTAAGGATAAATTCAGTCTGAATTCAGGTCAAATTGGCCTATTTTGGCCTTAATTCAGCTTGATTCCAAGCCAAATCTGGCCAATTAGCATGATTTGCATTGATTAGGGCTTATTTGTCCTTAATTTGCCACATTTTTGCGATCCTCATCATTCTGCAAGCCTAGAAAGTTACGGTTCTCATTTTTACTGTCCAGAAAAAAGATATTTTCCTAGAATATTATCCACATAATTAAACAGCCGCTTCCGCTTTTTATAAAATGTACATTGGTTTAAAAATTATTAGAATTATTTTTTTCTTAATTATGAATTATTAAAATTTAAATAATGTTTGTAAATTACAGATGAAAGCTTGGAGAAGGACAAAATGCGCGGCAGTGGTCGGCGTAGTTAGGGGTTTTACCGGGGTTTTGAGAAGAGTGTCAGCTTTCAAAGAGCCCCTCCGGGTTCATGCGTAACCTGGACCAGGGATTTCGGCTGCCGCTAGTATATATACACTATAAAAAAGCGCGTTTTAGCAACCGCCATCAAAGCGGTCGCAAAAATAGATTTTAGCCACCTCTTTTGCGACCGCTTCGGTGTTTTGGTGAAATTTGAAACATTAGCGACCCTTTTGCGACCGCCGGCGGTCGCTAAATCCATAAGAAGTTTTGCGACCGCCGGAAAACGGTCGCAAATTATTCATTTACCAAGTTTGCGACCTCATATACGGTGTAATATCAAGCTTAATTATGGTGTAATATCAAGCTTAATTAAAGGATTGTATTAATTAATTTATAATTATTTTTTAATTCTTAATTCTGTAGATCTTAGAAGTAATAAAAAACGTCAAGGTGTATTTAATTCATTATTATTATTTTTATATGTATAAATATGCATGTTATGATGTTGCTTAGAGTTTATGATCTGAATTCCATTTTGACTGGTGGTAGATCTAGAATATGCGCTCGACACCCTTAATGAAGTGCAATTTGAACTAACTCTTTCTCGTTACTCAATAATCAAGTGAAGTAGTTGTGTGTTAAAAAATAATAAGAGTAAGTCTCTTGTGCACCATGTGCACCGTATAATTCAAGTGTATTTTTGAAAAGTTGCACAATTTATTATTGAAAAGTTACATAAATTATAAATTATTGAAAAGTTACATAAATTATAACTAAAATTTAGTTTCAAATAGTAATAATTTTGGAAAGATTTTTGTATTATTTTTCAAATAGTAATAGTTTAGTTCCTAAAATGATAATATTACCCTCGTGTTCCGATATTTCCCAACACATAAAATAAACAATCGCAAGTGCACAGTGTCAATCGTAGGATGGTAAATATGAGTCAATCCCACGAGAAAGGATTAGTGTAAAAATTTTATGAATTAGTTTTGTTCTTTCTAGAGAAGATCACTTAATTAAAGGTTGTTTTAGGATTAAGCTATTCCAAAATTACTAACTAAATTATCACAATTAATAATTGAATAAAATAGCAACCAAATAAAATGATCAATCAAGTTTCGTGCAAATTAACTCAGAAAAATAGATAACGAACAATTAGTTAGTTAAAATAGGTCCTAAGCCATATGCAATACCTAGATATCCATCTACGGCTAGTAACTCATTCAAGTGGTTGTGTTCATTTTTATAGGGTTGGTCACTAAATAGAATTAATCAATTTTCCAATCCAATTAATTCAAAGAAAATGTAATATAAGCATGTATTTCTACCTAGCAAATACTACACAATCCACAATAGCACAATAGACCAATTTAATCCTTCCTAATGATTAATCATTTTCTCAAACTAACAATCACGTAGGTAGCGTGCTTACGTTTCATTAATGAAATAAACTCTTCAATCTTATCTCACTAACAAAGATAAACATATTATCATGACCAATAATAACATGCTTGCAATCAATATTACACACTAATAAAAATAGCCCATAAACACCACTTAAACAAAATATTAAACCATAAATTTCAATCCAAATATTTGCATAGCCCTAGCCAACAATTATGTTCTTAACTAATACAAACTTTAAATGAAAAAAAAAATAAAACAAGGAAAATAAAAAGCTTAGTCACTTGCAAGTGATAGAAAGTCAAATTCCAAGCCTAAATCATCCCTTCAAGCTCCCAAATAGTGAGAAATGATGAAATAAATGAAGAACACCTTTCGGTGTGTAAAAGTGTGTGTAGAAAGCTACAGGAATTCTATGTGTGTTTCTAAAAAATCTGAAGATAAGTATTTATACCCTTTGAATTAGGGCTCAAGAATCAAGAAATTAAAAATTAATTCAGTAATATAAAAAAATAAATAAGAAAGTATAAAACGAAAATAAGAGATCATTTGACAGCCACATCAGCAATGGTATCGAAAATCCCCAAATTGAATCACCACATCGTGTATGGTAAAAAATAATATTACTTTTACTTTTTCCGTAAAAATGGAACCAAAACTGGACAAACTAAGGAGCTAGGGGACAAAAATTAAGAATCAAAATTTTCCAAAAGAAAGCCGACGGACGAGGTGTTTTCGGGAGAGCTAACGATGAGGAGCGGATCGTTGATCACGAGCTACTCGCCCTTGATGATGAGGTCAGTAGTGCGAGATATGATAGCTGATTGGCATCAGCCATTTGACTAGCTCTAGAATGCACTGCAGATTTGGCGGAGGCGAGGCCGAATATGAAAGACGTGCTAGTGCGAATAGGCAAGATCAAGTTAAACTTATCAAGCCGCGAGTCGGCGAGTTTGATTCTCGCCTCTTTTGCTCTGTACCACCTTAATTATCAGATATTCAGAATGGCGATCAGTTTGGCTTTGTTTGGTTGCCCAAAGTCTAAAATACATTGTAAATTTAAAGTTTTAGTCATATTAAAGACATCAACTATTGGGAAACCAACAATCAAAGTGCTAAAGATATATATGGTTCCCCTGCTTACATAGAACTCACAAAGAGTCCCTTGAAATCTCCGAAGTTGGCAATTTAAACAATATCACAAGTTGATTGCATAACATTTCTTTGTAGTGGCCCGGATATAAATTATAGGGATTAATTATTTGTAAGTGTTATAACTCGTCTTCATTTTGAATTTAATCTATATGGATTACAAATTTTGATATTGGTGTAATTTAAAAATATTTTGATTTTTGTTCCTTTTACAAACTTACATTGAGGACCATAACTTTTTCAAATTGTCAATTTAAGGATAGTAACTTTTAAAAGTGACAAATTGTAAGTCAAAACAACATGAATTAACCAATTGTGCACAAATTCTAACCAAATTATAGGTCATATCTCCTAAGTTAAGATCCTTTGAAAAAAATTTAAAATCATTCTGATCCTTTTTTAAGATTTCGCATGTACAGATAGTGTAGATCTATACCAATATATACACATATAAGTGGGACATAATGTGAAGTAAAGAGTTTTTTGAAGAATTACATGCATGCAGCTGAAAACGATCTTGATTCGAAAAATAAAAAAAACTGTTGAGTTCCTTTTTTTTTTCTTTAAACTTGGATGAAAATTGATGGCCATTTGTAATAGGGTGTCACTCCTCACGCCCCTATATAACAACCAACTACACACCTATACATTATGAAACTATATATAAATTGAATGACAATGTTACCCTCGTGTAAATAGCTCTTCCAAGAAAACTCTCTCTCTGCGGCCTCTATCAAATTCATTTCCTCCGCAGATTAGCCTTCAACACTAAAATTTAGTTTCAAATAGTAATAATTTTGGAAAGATTTTTGTATCATTTTTCAAATACTATTAGTTTTGTTCCTAAAATGATAATATTACCCTCGTGTTCCGATATTTCCCAACACATAAAATAAACAACCGCAAGTGCACGGTGTCAATCGTAGGATGATAAATATGAGTCGATCCCACGAGAAAAGATTAGTGTAAAAATTTTATGAATTAGTTTTGTTCTTTCTAGAGAAGATCACTTAATTAAAGGGTGTTTTAGGCTTAAGCTATTCCAAAATTATTAACTAAATTATCACAATTAATTATTAAATAAAATAGCAACCAAATAAAATGATCAATCAAGTTTCGGGCAAATTAACTCAGAAAAATAGACAACTAACAAATAATTAGATAAAATAGGACATAAGCCATATGCAATACCTAGATATCCATCTACGGCTAGTAACTCATTCAAGTGGTTGTGTTCATTTTTATAGGGTTGGTCACTAAATAGAATTAATCAATTTTTCAATCCAATTAATTCAAAGAAAATGTAATATAAGCATGTATATCTACCTAGCAAATACTACACAATCCACAATCCACAATAGCACAATAGACCAATTTAATCCCTCCTAATGATTAATCATTTTCTCAAACTAACAATCACGTAGGTAGCATGCTTAGGTTCCATTAATGAAATAAATTCTTCAATCTTATCTCACTAACAAAGATAAACATATTATCATGACCAATAATAACATGCTTGCAATCAATATTACACACACTAATAAAAATAGCCCACAAACACCACTTAAACAAAATATTAAATCATAAATTTCAATCCAAATATTTACATAGCCCTAGCCAATAATTATGTTCTTAACTAAAACAAACTTTAAATGAAAACAAAAATAAAACAAGGAAAATAAAAAGTTTAGTCTCTTGCAAGTGATGGAAAGTCAAATTCCAAGCCTAAATCATCCCTTCAAGCTCCCAAATAGTGAGAAATGATGAAATAAATGAAGAACATCTTTCAGTGTGTAGAAAGCTACAGGAATTCTCTCTGTGTGTTTCTAAAAAATCTGAAGATAAGTATTTATACCCTTTGAATTAGGGCTCAAGAATTAAGAAATTAAAAATTACCACAATCCTCCCAATTTTTTGGAATTTAGGAAATGAACCCACCTTCCCTCTGAATCTGACCGTGTGTGTTCTTGCTGAGAAAATGAGCCGCAAGAAATGGGCCTCAAGCCCAAGTCATTTTCACAACCTTTTCTTCTAATAACTCAGCACGGGTCGTGCTCTAATTCCTCACCCGTGTTTAAATCTTCGATCATTATTGTTCGAATGAAAAATAAGAAGCACGGGTCGTGTCTTAACCTCTTCCCCTCGTTCAAATCAAATTACACCAGTACGGTTCGCACCTTGAGCACGGATTATGCTAAAATTGATTATCCGTATTTAATTCTCAGAATTAGGTTGATCGGTTTGTTCAGAATATCACGTGCAATATAGAAATACAGCACGGTTCGATGATTTTTCACAATAAAACAACACATTTTTTACCTTTTTCTGTGACAACTCTTCAAGTAGAAATACATTTTCTTCTTGGAGAGCCGTGATCGGAAGAAGTTTCCGGCGAGTATAACTTCTACAATTTCTGGATGGCAACAGGGTATCGACGATGGCAAGTGACTCTGCAATTAGATCGGATTCCAGGCTATTTCCAATTCTGGCATGCTTGACCCAAATATTAATTGATTAATTACGTACGTTCTTGACATTAATTGTTTGGGAAAATTAATTTCTAAGAAGGAAGAATAAATCAAATTAACACTAATAGTTAATTAGCCTTTTGTTGAACGTTGAAACTTTAATAAGACCTACTCCCTAGTTTATTTAATTAACTTAATTTTGATATAAATAGACCACTAAATTAATTATCTTGATTTAAACATCCAGCTAAGATTTAACTAAATGGCTTCTTATCTTCGTTTCTCTGAATCACTAAATTAATTATCTTCGCTTCTTAAGTTTTCTCACGTTCCATAAATTTGCGCTTTTTCAAAATCGTCTAAAAAATTAATTTTTTCAATTATTTGCTAAATATACAATTTACGTCCACATTTTATTGGAATTCACCGAAGCAAAAATGCATATACACTACAAGATTGCATTTAAAAAAGACAGTACATCATTAAACTCAATACATCAAGTACATTCTAAGAAATAAAATCATTAAAACAAAATTTAAGAAAATATTATTTTAGAACTGTACGTATAGAATAGTTGTAATTTAAGGATAATATGTTTCGAGCTTGGAAAAGTTGGACAATAATCACTACAAAAAAAACGGGTTTTAGAGACCGCTTTTTAGCGACCGCCATTAAAGCGGTCGCAAATATTCATTTTAGCGACCGTATTTGCGACCGCCGAGGTGCTTTGGTAAATTTTGGAATATTTGCGACCGCCAAGCGGTCGCTAAATCATTTAAAAAAATTCCGACCGCCACATGCGGTCGCAAAAGTATTAGTAAAATACATTGCGACCGCATAGTGGCGGTCGCAATAAGAAATGTGGTCGCTAAATTTTAAACCCATAACTGGTAACCCGGAAAAGAAGAACCGGTTTGTTTTTTTTAAATTAGCGACCGCTTTCTGGCGGTCGCAAAAATAAAATATTAATTTTGCGACCGCGTATGCGGTCGCTAAAGTAGTATCCGGTTAGGGTAGTTGGCTCCATTTAATTATATAATTTTGTGACCGCTTAAGGCGGTCGCTATACATAATATGGCGGTCGCTAAAACACGATTATGGAACAGAATCAGCTTCTCTTTCCTTCAGTTTTTTCGGTGAAAAAACCCCACTCACACCTCAAAAAATTTCTCAAATTCAAACGAGCATTGCTTCAACGTGTTCGTGGCAATTGTGGAAGTCTACTACTATATTGTGCTCGTTGCTTCTAATTCACCGTATGTTTTTACAATTTTACCGTTTAATTTTAAATTTTGTGTATTATATGTTTTATAAGTGTTCTTCATGTGACACATTAAATTTTAGAATTTATAATGTGAATAATTATTGTAATTGATTAAAGTTGATTTTTTGTTTTAAAAAATTGGATATGTTTGTTTATAGTCGAAACTCTACCGAATTTTTAATAATTTATATGTGATTCATTTTTAATTTGTATCAGATGGAACTCCCTGATCGTCGTTGGATGTATGAAATGCCTCGTTTGATACAAGGAAATATGAATTATGAATTTTGCCTGAAACTTGATGAGTTTATTAAGCTTGCCTGTAGTAAACCAAATTGCATGGATAGTTGTGGTCGGATTAGATGTCCTTGTTCAAGCAGAAAGTGCAGTAACAAAAGATTTTTGAGCATAGATGAGGTTAAAACTCATCTTGTGAGGTTCGGTTTTGCTCCATTTTATTATAATTGGACAAGACATGGCGAAGACAGGTGGAATTATAATTTGGAAATAGTGATTGCCTTCTATGATCAGTTGAGTAGTTGTGGAGGTGAGAGATTTGAGATTGGTAGTTCGAGCTGCGACCCGTCTACACCATTCGATGAGCTAGATGAATTCCAACGGTATCATACGATGATTGATGAGTCTGGTCTGGGTGTTCACCACACAGCCATGGAGGAGGAACCAAATCCACGTTCAAAGAAATTTTTCGAGATGCTCAAATCTGTCGATCAAAAATTGTTTCCTGGTTGTGATAATGAGACTCAGTTGTCATTCAACGCTCAGATGTTGTCCATCAAAACTGAAGGCAAAGTGAGTCAGAAAGTCTCCAATCAATTCGCCAAGTTGTTTAAACGGGCCCTACCCAAAGAGAACACAGCGCCAGAAAATTTCTATCAAAGTAAGAGGCTGTTGAAGGATATGGGTTTACCGTTTGAGAAGATTGATTGTTGTACCAATGGTTGCATGCTGTTTTGGGGCGACGACGAGAGCATTAATCAGTGCAGGATGTGCCGGCACCCTAGGTTCAAACCCTCTGATCGTAGGAAGAAGACAGCTTTCAAGTCGATGTATTATCTTCCCATCACTCCTCGTCTAGAGAGGTTATATCAGTCGAGTGCCACTGCAAAAGACATGACATGGCATGCTGAGGAGTGTTCTGATCAGAATTCCG
This sequence comes from Prunella vulgaris, assembly GCA_026898435.1. NCBI lineage: Eukaryota > Viridiplantae > Streptophyta > Magnoliopsida > Lamiales > Lamiaceae > Prunella > Prunella vulgaris. The sequence continues at coordinate 55,529 of JAPKLY010000977.1, forward strand.
GAGGGATGCGTCATCCTGCAGACTCTAATGCGTGGAGACATCTTGATAGAGAGTTCCCAGATTTTGCGAGTGAGAAGCGAAATGTGAGACTTGGTTTGTGCACAGACGGATTTGCTTCATTCGGTATGCACGGGAAGAAGTATTCTTTGTGGCCTGTTTTGTTGACTCCGTACAATCTACCCCCTTGGTTGTGCATGAAGCCTCAACACATATTTCTCACTGTGTTGGTGTCTGGTTCTCGCAACCCGAAGGATAAACTGGATGTCTACCTTCAGCCGTTGATTAAAGAGTTGTTATATTTGTGGCATTTGGGAGTAGAGACGTACGACGTGTACCGAAAGGAGAACTTCACGTTACGGGCTGCTGTTTTATGGACCACTAGCGATGGTCGCGCAAAAGATCATCCTCTACGTGAGTTGGATGGTATGCTGTCGGTATTCTTACATGCTGGTCGACCACTCGGTAAGGGGACCAAACGGTATTTCCAAAGTAACTGGGAAGAAGAGACGATACATTCGTATGTTTTGATGAATACGCCCGAGGTTCAACCATACATACAGTGAGTTTTATATTTTTAGTCATTTTTTGATGTTATGTTAGTATTTTAATACTAGTGTTTCTGATATGTAAGGATGTTTTGTGAGCAAACTCGTCAACAATTACCAGGCATCACAGAAGCAGAGGTGTATGATGCAATTCGCCACAAATTCATATTTTGGTTCCAAAAAACGGTATGTAGTCACTACCTCATATTATATATTTGCCACAAAATTAATGCTATTAATCTTTGTAATACTTTAATATTTGTAGGGACAAATGAATCAGCTTCAGAATCCACATGTTGAAGCCTTGAGCAAAAAACCACTACGTGAAGTGATTTGTTATAATGGGTACTATGCAAATGGTTTTAAATTTCACACAGCTGCGTATGCTTCCGTAAAAGCCACTTCAAACAGCGGTGTTTGCGTTACCAGTGGAAACTTCAACGAAGCACCGGTCAATTACTATGGTGTGTTGCAAGAGGTGGTTGAAGTTGAATATCCGGGGTGCCCACGGAGAAAAATTGTTTTATTCTTCTGTGAATGGTTTGATCCGGGTCGCGAAGGGAAGAGAGTCGATGCAAACTATAAGATCGTTGATATTAACACCAGCAAAAAATATCCAGCTGCATACGACCCCTTCATTTTTGCATCACAAGCATCTCAAGTTTATTATTGCAAGTATCCGACTTCAGGCAAACCGAACTTAAGAACTGTGGTAAAGGTCAAGGCAAGGTCGTTGGTGGAAATGCCTACTTTATCCACATTAGAAACTGCACAATTTGAAGATCCATTCCAAACTGAAGTGCAAGAAGCTGAAACAGTGGTTCAGGACGAAGGTATAAATTCTTCAGTTGATTTAGTGGCTGCAAATCCAGACATGATAATTGTTGAGAACGAAGAGGAAGAGGAAGAGGAAGAGGAAGAGGAAGAGGAACAGAAAGAAGATGACGAGGAAGATGATGATGATGATGATGATGATGATGCAGAAGGAGAAGATGATGATGAAGAAGATGATGATGACGAGGAGGATGATAATGAGGAAGATAATGATGACGAGGATGATTTATTAAGCAAATGTGTTTATATATATGTTTAATTAATTGATATTGTCATTTTTTAGAATAACTTGTGCATATTATAAGTTGAGTTAGTATCATAATATTAGTATTATAATTTAATTAACAGGGTTAACACAATAACATATCAAATTTCCAAAAAAAAAAAGATTAATAATTGCGACCGCCTATAGGCGGTCGCAAAATATAAAATATATGTTAGCGACCGCTGTAGGCGGTCGCAAAATAAAAATATATATTAGCGACCGCTTTACGCGGTCGCAAAATATAAAATATATGTTAGCGACCGCTATAGGCGGTCGCAAAATAAAAAATAGCGGGGGTTAACGGCGGTTAGGAAATTCGAAAGATGGAATAGCGACCGCTTTTTAGCGGTCGCAAATCGCCGCATTTGGCAAACTATAAGGAGTGGCCACGTGGCCACTACCGCTTAATTTGCGACCGCTGTAGGCGGTCGCTAAAACAAAACCAGATTATTACCTCCACCAGAATTGTAAAAGTCATTTCACCGTCGAAAATCGTAAACTTACCCTTGAAAATCGAAAATTTACCGTCGGAATTGCGACCGTTTAAACACAACTATGACCGCCTCGTCCTCCGCCTCCTCGTCCGCCGCCGCCTCGTCCGCCGACGCCTCGTACAGCAGCCTCATCCGCCGCCTTCTCGTCCTGCCGCCGCCGCCTCGTCAGCCAGCTTCTCGTCCTGCCGCCTTGTCCACCGGTGCCGCCTTGTCCGCCGCCTCGTCCTCCCACCGCCGTCAAAATCTCCGGTGAAAGGTAAATTAATTTTTTTTTAACTTTTAGTTTTTTTTTCTTTTAGAAAAACAGTTAGTATTTTTTTTAATTGTTAGTATTATTTGTTAATATTTGTTAGTATTTGTTAATATTGTTACTATTTTGTTAATATTGTTAGTATTTGGTTAATATTGATTTGTTGTTAATCTTGTTAATATTGGTTTGGTTTGTTGTTAATATTGTTTTGTTGATTTGTTGTAATATTGTTTTGTTGATATTGTTAGTATTATTATTGTTATTATTAGTATTATTGTTAATATTGTTAGTATTATTATTGTTAGTATACGTATTATATTGATTAATATTTGGTTAATATTGTTTATATTGTTAATATTAGTATTATTGTTAGTAATATTATTAGTATTATTATTGTTTGGAATATTATTAATATTATTATTGTTAGTAATATTGTTAGTATTATTTGTTAAATTGTTGATTGTACAATTTGGTATAGATGAGTGAACAACCCGATCAGATAGAGGGTGACGGTCAGGGGATAGGGAGAGGTAGAGGTAGAGCTAGAGGGAGAGGGAGGCCACGACCCCTCCCTTTACCACCGATTCGACCTCCCGAGTGTCTGATGCCCCCCCCTCCCAGTCTAATGAGGCCGGATCTTCATCGCGGCAACACCCTCTACGTGAGACCCGGGAGTATATAGAAATAAGAGAGGGCCAGTAAGTAAATTAATATTTTATTTTATTTTATTGTTATATAATAATTCCTATAATAATTTTTTTTTATTCAGCTTGCTTCCTCAGCACACGGTCACTGAGCGCGTCACAGAGTCCATTATGCAGGTCACTTGGCCTTATGGAGTTGGCTCGTGGACTCGTGTACCTGAGGCCTCGAGGAGAGCGATGTTTGACGAATTTAAGGTATAAAAATATTAATATTTGCGTGATAATTAATATTTTTATTAATTATTAATATTTGAGTAATTAATTTTTGGGAATTGTTTGAATTGCAGAAATTGTGCTTTTGGGATCCAACAGACGACGCTAGAGTGGAGGAGTTATGGTGCAGTCTAGCACAGGGCCGGATGAAAGCAGTCGTCTACAAAATGAAGAAAACATGGACAGAAGAAGGGAAGACGGTTGATTTGGGGAGAGACGGTGATGGACGGGCGATCTGGGACGGATTGGTGGCTTACTGGACTGATCCGGCACACCAGGAGAGGGCTCGTAAGACGCGACAAAATCGGATGAGCAATCCGAACGGAGAAGGAGTCGCCATTCATCGCGGTGGCTCCCGGACCGCCTACGAGCACGGGCTCGCTTTTGTAAGTATTAATTATTATATTTAATTTATAATTAATTATTATATTTAATTATATTATTATAATTAATTCTTAAAGGAGAATGCACACGGACGGAGGCCAAAACATTTCGAGTCTCTTTCCATTCTTCACCCAGTGAATGAGACTGGTCAATCCACGTATGCCCGCACCACCGAGCTTCACGTAAGTATCTAATTAGAATGTACTACTAAATATATTTAAATTATTCTATTAAAATAAAGTTAATATTTTATTTTGTTTAATTTCAGAACAAGTATAAAACTGCTCTCGATGAGGCTCGAACCCAAGCGACACCTTCTCCGGATAACCCTACACCTACTCCTATTGATGAGGACCGTCTCTATGTTGATTTGGCCGGAGTCAATAGGGGTAAGATACTAGGGTTGGGAGCTTACAGTAAGATTGCCCGTCAGACGCACCGCCCGAGATCATCATCATATTCTGTATCCTCTCATCTTGACGTCAATCTCCAGCAGGAAGTGGCCGAGTTGAAGGACAAGTTGAACAAGCAAGAGAGAAAAGAAAGGAAGATGCAGGCTTGGTTGGCTCAAGTTTCTGCACTTACTAAAATTCCACTTCCACAGGACTCGGATGATGAGGCAGATGCCGATACGGGTCGTGGTGCTGGTACGGATGGTGGTCCCGGAGTGGGTGCGTCTTCTCGTGGGAATGAGGGTGCCGATGGTGGGGATCTTGAGGATCTTGAAGAATGGATGCCCGATTTTAATTCTAACGGCTAGTTAATTTATGTGTTGAACAATTTTTTTTGTTTGAATTGAATATTAAGTATTTTAACTTTTTATTAATATATTTTGAATGTTTAAAATTTTATGTTACCAAAATTATTTTTTATGATATCAAATTGTAGTAATTTAGAATATTAAAATTTGTGGCTAATTTGATGTTATATACAAGTAATTGAATAAATATGAACAAATTAAAAAATTGGTATTGTAAATTATTAAATATATAACATTACATTTTTGTGGTTGAAATATATATATTTATATTAAGTATCAAAGGATTAATTTGATGAATTAAAAAAAAAATGAGACACAATTTGGAATTATATACTATTAATTGCAAAAAGTAGAATAAAATAAAAAAAACAGAGAAATGTTAATTATAAAATTTATAACATTAAAAATTTTTTATTGAAATATATATACATTAATAAATTAGAGACAAAAAGGAATTAATTTGATGGATTTAAAAAAAACGTGACTTAATTTGGAGTTATATACAATTAGTTGCAGAAAAATAAACGAAAGAAGCAAGTGCCCGAGTGGAACAGCGACCTCTGAAATGCCCAGAGGTCGCGAGTTCGACTCCTTGCGGGCACAAAGTTCACAATATTTATTCTTAGCCAAATAAGACTCATATAAAATGTGTGATGATATGGTTAAGATGCTGGGTCCGTGGCCAAGTGGTTCGAGCCCAGCCAGCCTCGAGAAAAGGCCTGGGTTCGAACCATCTAGGCCACATTTTTTTGCTACGTAAATAATTTAGCGACCGCATTTAGCGGTCACAAAAAAGAAATATGATTTCTTATTATAAATATACAAAATATTTAGTGACCGCCACAGGCGGTCGTTAAAATAAATATAGCGACCGCATAAAGCGGTCGCAAATTTATTATAAAATTTATTATTATAATGATTATAATATTTTGCGACTGCAATTAGCGGTCGCTAAAATATATTTAACGACCGCAATTGAGCGGTCGCAAAAATAAACCAAACCATACGTGGTCAATACCCGGACATTTTTGCGACCACTGTTCCGACCGTTTTGGCGGTCGTTAATTTGCGACCGCCTTTGAAAAAGCGGTCGCTAAATGTTTGCGACTACTGTTTTAGCGACCGCCGTAAGCGGTCGCAAAAACGGTCGCTAATAATGTTTTGCGACCGTTTGGCGGTCGCTACGGCGGTCTCTAAAACCCGTCTTTTTTGTAGTGAATTATGAAATTAAAGTTGTTAATTTTAGGCCAACTGAGCCTGAACCAAACCTAATTCGGGCTCAATATAGGCCTAGTTTTACAACTTAATTTCCAAATCCAATAATATATTGTCCTTAAATTATAACTATCAAATAATTACCCTTCTAAAAAAATTCATACTATTCAGACCTACTCCTGATACTAAAAAAGTATGTTATTTTAATGTATCAATAAGCAATCAACCCAAAATTTAACTCAGAAAACTAGCGTTTGACTAATTTTATTAATTACATCTTATAACTTACTTTAAAAGTAATTTTTAAAAGTTTGTATAAAGTAATTTTCAAGAAATTTATATTAGAAAATAATATTATTTTTTAATTTTAATTCTTAAAAAAATAATATTTAATTTTCTTTTTCTGCACTGATCACCGACGGGCCAGATTTATTCCCTCATTTCAAAAGTATTTAAAAATAAATTGACCAAAATTTGGTCAATTTGTGTGGTAATACCCTAGATGTAAAACTAGTTTAAAATAAGGTAGGTCAAATCTTCGTGGTTCTTGTGTCATAGGTGGAACAAGTTGATCTTTCTTTCGGGGATTAAGAAAATACCTCCATCTCTTATAATAATCTCTTACAGGAATATAATTTTATTTGATACCTTTTCCTATAAATATATACACCTAATATAGGTTTGATTTTAAAAAAATGGCTTCTATTATGAGATGGTTGTTTCTTTTAGGACTTGTAATTGGTTACGTGCTCCTCATCTCATCCAAGATAGCAGCTAGACATGACCAACCATGTAAGTTCACATATTCCCATCAAAATTTCATGTGAAAATCAAATTCATTTATCTTTTGTCTTCATACTCACACACACACATAATCTTTTGTCTTCATACTTACACACACACATATATGTAAAAGTTGTCCCACAATAAAAATGGCAATATAAAAATGGTCCTTTCTTTTTATAAAAAATATTATCTTAGTATAAAAAAGTGTAAAAATGATTCGTGTTGGATCAGTTTGTAATTTAGTTTACACAAAATGACCATTTACGAGCATGCATGGTACCGCCAGTGCAGTGAGAAAATTTCTTTTGGACAACTTCAGCATTTAACACCCGCCCACGTACATATATATATATATGGAATTTTTTTAAGACAGTATCTTATATATATGTGCTAGCTGTAATATTAGAATACTATCTTTATAAACTTTCGAAATTAGAACGTTTGGAAAACTTTATATAATTTGTCCTAAATTTCCCAAACATAAAAGATATTGTATTAATTTTGTAAATTTATAAAGATAGTGTCTTGTTTCGCAAATCCGCATCAATAATGTCTTAATTTTACAAGTTTGTAAAGACAGTGTCCTGAAAATATGCCAAGTTTGACTTCATAAAATATTCAGTAACATTAATGTATGCACTTATAACGTAATAATGATTTAATTTATAAAACTTTGTAACAGATGAAAGACTAAAGATGCAGACAAAAAAGAGTGGTGGTGATGGTATTTATGATTATAATCGAGGTTTTAACAAGGGAAGAATTGGTGTCAGCTTTCAAAGAGCTAATTCTCGTCCGGTCCCTGTCACATGCAGAAGCTGGTTCAGGGGTTCCAGCTGCGGCGGTGCCGGTGGCTAGTATCTTATGCTCTTTTCGTTCCAGGAAAATTTGCACATTTAAAATTTCATGTAATTTAAGATTAATTGTAATTTAAATCATAATTTTTAAACAATTGTATTTTAAACTGAATTTTAATAAAAAAATTCTATTTTTCCCTTATTTTTTAAATGATTGTATCTTTATATCATCTATCGTCCAATAATTTTATTCTATATCATCTAAGAAAGAAATGATCTTGGTCGTTAGAATGATTGTAAATTGATATTCCAAAATATAATAAGAAATTTAAATAAGACAATAATCAATTATAAAGGTCACAAACTTAATTAATTTAGAAGATAATAATTATTTTTAAAAATAATCCAATATGAGGGTGAAATTATGGCAAACAATGAGGATCTCAAATCAACATGTGTTACGTTTCAAATTCTCAATGTATCAAGATAATTCAATATGCATTCAGATTCAGTGAATTAATCAAAACTTAATCAAGATAATAAACATAAATTTGTTATCCTCTCCAAGGTTATCTCTCAAACTCTCAAGAAAATGAGACATATAGACACTGAACATAAACTTGTAAATTTTCTCAATCTACAACTAAGGCAAATGAGCAAAATATCAATGTGGGTTTTTAAGGGATGTAATGAGACTTTTTAATAAAAGTGAGACAAATATGGATTAGTGACTCAAATAGGATCAAACTTTTTGAGTTGATGAATACTACTTAAATCAATTTCTCACTCATTCACATCTCATGTAAGCATATTTACAAGCTTTTTCACCCTCTTTCTTTGTCCTTTTCTTAACAATACTCTCATTCAAAGTAATGGTAATCCCATTTCTTAATTTGTTCCAATCAATAAAAGTGTGGCGCGCTCTCATAATGGACTCAAATCATTTGATCGATCACAATCTTGTGTTCTTTATTTCTTTGATTCATCTTGATTGTATTAATCTTCCTTAATTCTTCATAATTATTGATTTTGTGCATAAATCACAAAAAAAATTGAATGCAATAACAGCGTATGTGTCACACAAAATCGTCTAATGCTATGATTATCTAAGAAAAGTCTTATCTTTTGCATGTTATTGTAGAACATGATATATTTTAAAAAAAAAAATTATAAAAGAATTCTCTCATCTAAATTCCAAATTTTTAAGAGGTATGAGATCAATTCATTTATTTAACACTCCTTCCAAAGACCAAACAATTTATAAAATTAATCCTATTAAATGCATATATCATGATATTTTTACATTATGATTTTGATTTATAAGTCAAATGATTGTATCAATGAATACATGGGAGACTTTGTGTTCATTCAAATATATATTTGAATCAAAGAAATCGAAAATATATATAAAACCTAATACTTTAGCAAATGGTCATAATCACATATGCTTGACCCAATATCAAATATTGTGAATTTCGTTCTTGACTGTGTCAAGAAAAAGTCGTGGTGAGACGATGAAATAAAATTGCCATTGAATAACTTAACTTTTGTTGAACGTTGAAAATAAATTTAGTTAGATATGTGATTTGATTTTCCTATAAATACACCACTAAATTATCTGATTTAAACATCCAGCTTAGGTTTAACTAATACATAATGGCTTCTTCCAAAATGTCGTTTCTTTTAGGTCTTCTAGTTGTGTATGCTTTCTTCGTCTCTACTCATGAGGTGGCTGCATCACAATATCAAACAAGTAAGCTCGCATATTCTTATAAAAACTTCATACTATGTTTTAAAAAGCAGGTCCGACCGCTACTTCAAATTACATCACGAATCGGTCGAAACCGAGAAAAGCGGCAGCAAAGGTGATCCGTTGAGCCGGTTAACTCATTCAAGCCATGTAATAATTAAAAAAAAAAAAATCAAGGAGCTAGTCGCAATTTTTGATCACTTATTGTAGCCCTAGGCTTATTTAATAACAAATGATGATTAATAATTTATATACCTAATTATATATTACGTTATTTTAATGTCATACTAGTTTAACAGTTATAATAAGTCGGACCAAAACTGCTTAGAGTACTAAAGAAAAATATATTTTTCATAACCATAAATTAAGGGGATGCCAAAATGAGGACCGTAATTTTTTGTACTAGCAAAATGAGAATAGTAACTTTTTTAGGTTAATAAATTAAGTATCGTAATTTTTAAAAGTTACAAATTGAGAATAAATTCAGCCTAAATTAAAGTTTGAATCCAACCCAAATCTAGTCAAGTAACCCGATTTCCATTGAATCGTACTAATTTATCCTCAGTTTGTCACATTTTTGCTATCCTCATTTTGCTAGTCCGTAAAATTATCATTCTTATTTTGCTAACCTCTTAAATTACAATTTTGAAAAAAAAATAATCTAGAACACTATCTGCATAAACGGCCGCTTCTGATTTTTATAACATGTACATTGATTTAAAAATTATTTTCTTCTTATAAGTTATGAATTATATAAATTAAAATAATGTTTTAAATTACAGATGAAAGCTTAATTGGAGAAGAATATAAAATAGGCGGCAGTGGTCGACATAGTTATGGTTTCGAGAAGAGTGTCAGCTTTCGAAGAGCCCCTCCGGGTTCATGCGTAACCTGGACCAGGGATTTCGGCTGCCGCTAGTATATATATATATGGTGTTATATCAATCTTAATTACAGGATTGTATTAATTAATTTATAATTATTTTTTAATTCTTAATTATGTAGATCTTAGAAGTAATAAAAAACGTCAAGGTGTATTTAATTCATAATTATTATTTTTATATGTATAAATATGCATGTTATGATGTTGCTTAGAGTTTATGATCTGAATTCCATTTTGACTGGTGGTAGAATATGCGCTCGACACCCTTGATGAAGGGGAAATTTTTGAACTAACTCTTTCTCGGAATTGACAAATCTAGCTCTTAATTGATAGGGAAAGTGACATTACTTTATACTATTTCCCAATGCAATCAAAGTCCAATATCCAATTTGCAGTTTCCAACTAATTCAGTTAATCAATTTAGGTATTTAGCAGTTTTAGTTTGCGCAAGATCCAATTATGTTATAATGGCTACCGGTTCATGGACCAAAACGGTTCAACAATTGCCCGATTCACAATGGTTCACAACTTAACTTTAATCAGCCTTCAAGTTAGACGACTTCAGGAATTAAAAAGACTTGGGTGTATTCTGATCAGAAATAGGTGACTTCAATGCTCAGTTCAGCTGACTTATTTACACTTAGGTCAGCTGGTACTTAATCAGACGACCTTCTTCTTTAGGCTAGCTCTCTTCAGTAAACTTCTTTCCACTCGGAACCTCAGCTGACTACTTTCAAACCTGACACCCCTTTTTTAGCTGAATACACCCATCATCAACATTAGAGGATCTTCCTTACTGAGAACAACTAACACCATCTAGATTAAACACTAACACCAATATCCACTGCCATTGGTATATACAAAACATGTTTGATCATTGAAATACACATATTTTGACTATCTTTCACAATTATTTACATAATTGATCTATCATATATACTTTGTGAGATCATCTTATACATTTTTTTTTTGGTAATAAAAGGATATACTACAATATGAAAATCAAAATATTTTATTTGGCTGCATTCGTTATATATACAAGTCATAACCCAATAGTTTAACAAATCACACGCAAAAGTCAACTCGTGGTAGGGGCCACGTTTACCTACCCTACTTACTTAATGGTCATGCTTAAATATTTCTTTATTAATTAATATATGTAATGATTCTTCTCTTCCAAATTAGTTTATACATAAAACAAAAGACTTTTTCTGTTTTGAGATCATCTTCTGTTTGACGATGACAAAAGTTAATCAAACAATTTGTTCATAACCTTCAAAAATCCTTAACAAAATCGTCTCATCTTGCTATAATATATATGCAACGTGCACACAAAATCTTCTCATGTAATAAAAATTGAAAATAAGCTATTAAATTTACAAAACTATTTAAATAAGCTATTATGATTGTATTCAGGCATATGCTTATATGATCTTTGAATAAAAAATTCGAAAATAAGATATAAATTAAATCTAATATAAAATATAATCCCACAGATCGAGTAGCAAATCATTTTCCCAAAAAGTTAAATGAATTACGTTCTTGACTGTGTCATAGTGGCCAGTGAGGACGTCGAAAAAATCAAACTAATTAACATTAAATAAGTTGACTTTTTTGTTGTACATTTGAAGAATTAGTCAGAGATCTAGTTTAATTATTTACTTTAAATTTTCCTATAAATACACCACTAAGTTGTCTGATTTAAACATCCAGCTCAGGATTAACAATGGCTTCTTCCAAAAGGTCGTTTCTTTTGTGTGTGCTAATTGTTTGTCTCTCCTCTTGAGGTGGCTGCATCACAAGGTTAAACATGTAATTAAGCTCGCATATTCTCTATCATTTAATTTTTTCATACATATTAAATAATTTCAATTTATAAGAAATTTAAAAGTGGTTAAATAATTACAGATGAAAGCTTAGAGCTGGAGGGAAGGCGTGAAGGCGGTAGTAGTTATGGTTATTATCGTGATTTTTGGAAGGGAGTTAGTGTCAAGTTTCGAAGATGCAGACCTTGGGTCTAGGAAATTAGTGTGCCATTAGTATTAATTAATGTGTACACATCTTTTTTTCTTTTTTTTAAACAGCAAAAAATTTAAATTTTATTGAAAATCTCAACCAAGGGTATAAGAAATACCCCGTGAAATTACATCAATTCGTTTACAAATTGACACCTCTTATCAGACTACTTCAAATCAGAAAATGTTTCTACAACTCCTAGACCACTCCCTAAAATTCTCAAATTTTAACTTCAGATGTCCCAAACACAGCCAACTCCAAATCCTATTCTAATTTATGTTTGTGTCATTTTATTGGTACATAAGTTTGAAAGAAATATTTTCATTTATTTCCGCCGAGATAAATTAGGGTTTATAGGCAGTGGCTTCTTGGTCAAGTAACTGTAGTAGTGTTATCAAAATCTGTTATTTTGCAGATAATGCATAGAATATTATTCATTGTCAGAGTTATATACATATATGTTTGGCATATTAAGGTTGAGACAACAGGTTAATGATTGTTAATCGTGGAATAATATAGAATGATGGAGGGCATGTCCGATCCAGAATATTTTCATGGCGGGGCACAATTAATGTGAAAATTTACGTAATATAAAGTTACCAACTCAAGTCACCAACCCCATAAATGACACTATTTTTAAGAAATATAAATTTATATGATGAGTAAAACGTTGAATAGTAGTTTCATATATTTTTATTTATGAAGTAAATAAAATGATTGGAATGGATGTGGATTTGGCCCCAAAACTATAAATTATTTTGTATAAATACGTAAATATTATAAAAATTGAGTTTATGAAAGGACTTCTTTTATGTCAAACAACAATTATCACGAGACTTAATAATTAAATAAATGAGCAAACATTTAAGGAAAGTATTCAATATAAAATAAATAATTGATACAAAAACAATTTTTTATATGCCAAAATATTTGCTTATTAATTTATTTGGCTAGATAATAGATAGTGTTATGATCAATTTTAATAAAAGGATATGCTACATATAAGAAACCCAGAAAAAATTATTTGACTATATTGTTTATACAATGAATCAAAACACTATTCGAGGATGACAAGCGACTAAAATAGGTTCTAGTACAACTTAAGGTAGATCTTTTATATATACACACACCAGTGTTTGGTTGAGCTTATAATAAATTTTTTAAAATGCAACTTATAAACTTATAAGCATCTTCAAAGTGAATTAGGTAAAATAAATTTTTTAACAAATTATAACATTTTAAAATAAGTTATAAGCTGTAAAAAAATAAATTAAAATATCCGAATTTATTTTTCTAACCAACTTCACCCTCATCCAATCGTCTCACCTGGGACTCTACCACCCCTCCCACATCTCTACTTACATAAAAAAACATAAGAAAAAATATTTATTTTATATTAAAATTAAAATTTAAAAAATTGTGATGAATTATCAAAGAATTAATAAATTGTATTAGTCAAACACTTTAACAACTTATAAACTACTTAACAATAATATTTTATAAACTTTTATAATAACTTATAGGATATTCAAAGTAAGTTTAATTAATCAACAACCCTCTAAATTATGTTCATGTTCGTACGGTTATTATTTCAAAAATTATTTCCTTAGGCCTCATTTGGTTCGTTGGATAAGCTAAAATAAATTAAATTATCTTATCTAATTTGATGTTTGGTTTAATGGACAAAAGCTTAAGATTAATAAAAAGTCCAAAACTAAAATTCAATTATCTTATGAATGAAAGATAATATTATTTTAGGGAAGATGCATGATAATAATCCATTGTTTTTATCTTTACTAAAATACTCTCCTTATATTGAAAAGGAGAACCATAATTCACTTTATTTTTGTTTATAATATAAAGAGCAAAATTGCCAATTGCATATGTTTTTATTATTAATTTTATAATACAAACATTCAAAATGAAATTATCTTACACTACTAATTATCTTAATTCATGATCAATCCAAATATATTATTTAACTCCTAGATTATAATTTTATCTAATCTATCTTGAATTATTTACCTTATCCATTAAACCAAATTAACCTTAATTGAATGATTCTTCTTCCAAATTAATTTAAAAAGAGACTCATCTTCGTGTGACGATCGTGGGCAATACACGAACAGTTGTAGCGGATGGCCTTTTGCCAAAAAATAATCATGTGGGATGCCATGAGCGGTGGGAAAGAGAAATAGTTAATTATGTTGTAATTTGAGAGGAAAGCGTAAAGTAAAAGACACAGTATTGATGACCCAGTTCGTCACGAAATGACTACGTCTGGGGGCGACCAAGCCAGGAGATAGTATAATAATATGGACTGCCGTTTACAATGATATGAAGTACAGTATACAAGGGAACGATACATTATAAATAGAGTACCTAACCCTAAGTCTTGTGGGCCTAAAGCCCATGGACTATATTCCTAATATTATATCCACACAATATAATAATATATTCACATATATTATAACACTCCCCCTTGGATATAATATGACAAGGAAGAATGCAAGTGTTACTTAGTGGAGTGTTACAAATGGCCTCGAGGATACAATCATCAGGATTGTTTAACATTTGTTACTCCCCCTGAAGATAACAACCTTCCAAGTCGACGCATCCCGATTCCATGTACGTACTTTTCAAAAGTCAAAGTGGGAAGGGATTTAGTGAACAAATCAGCTAGATTTTCACTTGAGCGTACTTGTTTTATCGTGATCTCACCACTCTTTTGGAGTTCGTGAGGTTAAAAGAATTTTGGGGATATATGTTTCGTCAAGTTCCCTTTGACATAGCCGTTGCTCATTTGTGCAATACATGCAGCATTATCTTCGTAGATAATTGACGGGTTTAAGTCAACAGAAGGAATATCACACGAATCGTGAATGTGTTTTATAAGGGACTTTAACCACACACATTCTCGTGCAGTTTCGTATAGAGCTATGATCTCTGAGTGGTTTGACGATGTGGTCACCAAAGTTTGTTTGACAGATCTCCATGAAATGGTTGTTCCACCACAGAGGAAAACATAACCTGTTTGCGATTTCGCATTATGGGGATCAGATAGATAACCAGCATCAGCATAACCTATAAGCGTGTTGTCTTGGTTTCTTTGATAGAAAAGACCAAGATCTTGAGAACCTTGAAGATATCGTAAGATATGTTTCACACCATTCCAATGTCTCCTCGTAGGGGAGGCATTGAACCTTGCAAGTAGATTGACTGCAAAGGCAATATCGGGCCTAGCGCAGTTTGCAAGATAGAGCAGTGCACCAATTGCACTTAGATATGGAACTTCAGGTCCAAATAGCTCTTCGGTATCTTCTTTAGGTCTAAATAGGTCATGTTCCAAATCAAGGGAACGGACGGCCATTGGAGTGCTTAAAGGATGAGATTTATCCATGTGGAATCTCTCCAACACTTTCTTTAGGTAAGCTGACTGGTGTATCAGTATTCCTTCAGGGAAATGCTCGATCTGCAGACCGAGACAGAACTTGGTTTTACCCAAAGTTTTCATTTCAAATTCAGTTTTTAAGATTGAACTTGCTTCTTCAATCTCTTTCCTTGTTCCGATAATGTTTAGATCATCCACATACACCGAGATGATGCAAAAACCATTAAGGGATTTCTTAGTAAAGACACAAGGAAAAGCCTCGTTATTTACGTATTCCTTCTTCAGGAGGAATTCGCTTAGTCGATTATACCACATACGACCTGACTGTTTTAAGCCATATAACGAGCGTTGCAACTTAATGCTGAACATACTACGATGTTCGTTATTCCTCATTTGGGGAATAGTTAATCCATCAGGGATTTTCATATAGATGTCAGAATCTAATGATCCGTATAAGTATGCGGTAACTACGTCCATTAGCTGCATTTCTAAGTTTAGTTTAACTGCCAGGGATATTAGGAAGCGGAATGTTATGGCATCCATAACAGGAGAGTAAGTTTGATCGAAATCGATACCGGGTCTCTGCGAAAACCCTTGGGCCACTAACCTCGCTTTGTATCTCACAATCTCATTGTTCTCGTTTCACTTTCGTACAAATACCCACTTGTATCCAACAGGGACTACATTTTTCGGGGTACGAACGATGGAACCGAAAACATTTCGTTTGTTTAGCGAGTCTAGCTCTGCCTTTATTGCAGCTTCCCATTTCACCCAATCAGAGCGCTTCCGGCACTCGGATATAGTTTTGGGTTCAGGATCTAGATCATTATTAGAAATGGTGAAGGCAATTAAGGTTGCAAATGTGTTGTCGACAACAGTTGTATTTCTGTTATAAGTTTCTCCCGTGTTTACGAAGTTTGTTGAAACTTCAATGTTTACATCAACCAGATCCTCTTCATTTCCCAAAGGGTATCGGTCTGATGATTCCACTTTCTCAGAGTCATTGATTACTTTTGCACGTGCATTTTGACTCTGATTTTCGTCTACAGGACGAATCTCTTCAGGAGATTTTAGGGGTGACATAGTGTTTGCTAGCTTTACACTTACGCAAATTCGGTTCGCTTATGTTAATATTTTCTTTACGCTTCTGGCGCATGGGGGGATTAACATTTGTCTTCAAAGGGAGTTGAACCCTTTGAGGCGCATTTACCGCAGGTATATGCGACTTAGTCACTCCTTTATGATCAGTGAATGCATCTGGCAGGTTATTTGCTAGGTATTGCAAATTTATTATCTTCTAAACTTCAAGTTCAGATTGATTTGTGCGTGGGTCTAGGAACTGAAGATCTTTTGTGTTCCAAGTTATTTCATGGCATTTATTAATTGTGGTATTTTTCTCTCCCCCTAAGGCCGGAAATAGATCTTCGTCGAATGTGCAGTCAGCGAAATGGGCTGTAAACTGATCCCCAGTTAAAGGCTCGAGGTATTTAAGTATTGTGGGAGATACAAAACCGATGTAAATACCGAGTTTCCTTTGTGGGCCCATAGATGTTCGCTTAGGTGGTGGTATTGGAACATGCACTGCACAACCGAATGTACGCAGATGGGAAATGTTAGGTTCATTTCCACGCACGAGTTGAATAGGGCAATATTCATGATATGCAGTTGGTCGGAATTGGATTAGTGATGATGCATGTAAGATTGCATGCCCCCAACATGAAATAGGTAAGTTCGTTTTGTGTAGTAGTGGTCTAGCGATTAATTTAAGACGTTTAATTAATGATTCAGCTAGGCCATTTTGAGTATGAACATGAGGGACCGAATGCTCCACTTTGATTCCCAGTGCCATGCAAAAATCATCGAATGCCATTGAGGTGAATTCACCGGCATTATCCATACGAATGGATTTAATAGGATGATCTGGGAATTGAGATCTCAACAGGATAATATGTGCAATAAGCTTTGCAAAAGCAGTATTGCGAGTGGATAGCATGGTTACATAAGTCCACCGAGTGGATGCATCTATTAGGACCATAAAGTACTGAAATGGTCCAGATGCCGGGTGTATTGGTCCACAAATATCTCCTTGAATCCGTTCAAGGAATTTAAGAGATTCAGTTTTTACTTTACTACTAGAAGGACGAATTATTAGCTTACCCTTTGTGCAAGCATCACATATGTATTCATTAACAGAAGGGATTCTGTTGTGTGTTATGTTATGGCCTGATGAATTACATAGAATCCGGCGCATCATAGTTTGTCCTGGATGTCCTAACCGCTCATGCCATAGTTTGAAAGAGTTTGGATCATTAAATTTTAGATTAAGAGCTATATGGAGATTTGAGGGTCTGATGTATGTGTAATACAAGCCAGACGAGAAAGATGGAAGTTTTTCGACGATGTGTTTACGATAATTTAAATAGTGAGTCATCAACAGATATTCACTATTGTCCTCAGTATTTGTTTCAATGTGATAGCCATTCTGTCGAATGTCTTTGAAACTGAGGAGGGTACGCTTTGATTGTGGATACAATAAAGCATTTTTGATTATCAGCTCGGTACCCATAGGTAGAATGATAGAGGCTCTTCCGGAGCCAACGATCTGTATGTCGTCGTCGGAAATAGTAGTGACACTTCCTTTCTTTTCGGTTAATGTTTGGAAAAATTGTCTATCTTTTAAGATAGTATGTGTAGTAGCACTATCTACTAAGCACAACACATTAATCTCCATAAGCACTTAAGTGTATGTTTGGGTACGTTTAGATATGAGGAATGCTAAGGAGAGCCAAGATTACAGACGCTGATTGATCAGCCGCACAAGGGATCACTTAGGTCCTACTTTATCAAGAACGTATTAAATTATTTTTGTAGACAATAGTGATCGACAATTGGATTTGACTGTAAAAATAAAGCATTGATAAGCATTCATAAATGGAATCCATAAAAGTATCATGTAACATAGTCAAGATAAAAGCCAGTCAAACATGCTGGTCCAACCAAGTAGCAAATAGTATCAAATAGTCTAATAGATAAAACAAGTAAACAGCAAGTTGATGTCGATCACTCATTGTCTCCAAAGGCGTCTCCAGTCATTTTATCACCCACTAAGAGGTCATCCTTCTCCATATCAAAGCCTGCATCTGGCAGGTTGGTGTGGTGTGATTCACCTTTAGGAGCTTTTCCCTTTTTGTCTTTAAGCATGCGTTGATATAGCTCCACTAGATGTTTTGGAGTTCGACACTGGCGAGACCAATGGTCGTCGCATCCACACTTGTGACAGAGTTGCTTGTTCTGTGCATCTGAGTGGTTTGTCTTGAGGTGCATTCTTTTCAGTTGCACTAGATTGTGCATTGTTGCGACCTCTACCTCTTCCCCTACCACGGCCTCAACTTCGGGTCGATCCGTGTTCCCCACTCGCCTCATTTCCTTTCCCACGTGTACGGCCTCTAGAGTTCCTCCGAGTAGCATGTGCTTCAGGCACAGCTTGTGAGCCAACCGGTCTAGTATTGTGATTTTTCATCAACAATTGGTTGTGCTTTTCTGCAACTAGAAATGCAGAAATGAGGTCGGAGTGTGTTTGATACTCTTTGGCCCTGTACTGCTGCTGGAGTACAAGATTACTAGCATGGAATGTGGAAAGAGTTTTCTCGATCAACTGATCATCAGGGATCGGTTCACCGCACAGCTTGAGCTGTGAAACTATGCGATGTAGGGCGGAGTTGTACTCCGTCACAGACTTGAAGTCTTAGAAACGAAGTGTTGTCCAAGCATGTCTGGCTTCGGGGAGGATCACATTTTGTTGTTGTTGGAATCGATCCTGGAGGGATTTCCACAACATCGATGGATCTTTTTCAGTGAGGTATTCATTCTTAAGATCTTTGTGAAGATGATGTCTTAAGAAGATAAGAGCTTGTGCCTTTTGGGCAGTAGTGGATTTCCACCCTTGAGTGGTGGTGTCGGATAAGTCTTTTGAAGCTAGGTGGATTTCAACGTCTAAAGCCCATGTCAAGTAATTGTGGCCATCTAGTGCCAGTTCATCAAATTCACGTTTGATGATGTTTGACATTTTTGTTGCTACAAAGAAAGGAATTAATAAATTTAGAATTTATAATTGTTTTGTAACAAAAGGAATAGGGCTTAAGATAAAATGCAATGACAATTTATTAATAGGGGTGTATTTGATAAAGGATTGGGTGTATGACTTGTGAGATATTTATTAATGGGACTTTAACCCAAAAATAATTATTGGATAAGGCCTTAGAAAAAAAATTGATGATTTGGGCTTTCATAATACCATTATGAATTTTTTTTTTTATTAATGGGACAACAGGCCCAAAAATAATTGTTAGGATCCAAATTAATTAGGATCGACTAAAATAAAGTGACCAATCAATTAATTAAAAAAAATTGGCCTAAGTAATTGATTAATATCATTATTAATAATTTTTTTTTATTAGTAGGCATAAAGGCCGACTGGCCTAATTGTTATAGGAAAGGAACGGCCCAATTAAAAAAAATAAGGGCAAAGGCCCAGGGCCCAAAACATTTTCATTGAATCAGATTAGGGCTCCATACTTCCACGACATTCCATCAAGAATTGGTCTCAGGAACGTGGGCGAGAAAATAGCAAAGATTTCGCCGATTTTTCGCAGTCGTGGTTCGTCAAGCGGCGCCGTTCAGAATGTTCGGCTGAGTCGCCGTTCGCTATTCGCGTGGCGTTTCAATAGCCGGACAGTGGCCGACGCCGTTCAGCGCAGCCGTTCACGGCGTCACCGATACCATCGCATTTCCGGTGCTGTTGCGAGGAGCTCACCGTCGCAAGGAAGCTGCCGTCTCGAGGGGCTGCCGTCTCGAGGAGGTGCCGAAGCGAGGATCTCGCCGTCGTGGCACGCCTGAGTTCGTGCAGCACACTCGCGCTCATCCGTCGTCTGGGCAGTGAGCGTCGCCGTGTCGTCGGCCGCTTCAGGGGCCGTCGGCGTTCGCGAGGGACTGATGAATTGATTCTAGTTCCAGAATTTCCTATTTAGGGTATTTTAATTTCCAGTTTCTGGAAATTGATTTCAGTTTGGTTTTCTGATAAAAGGTTTGGGGTTTCTGAAAACCCGAGAATAAGATTTTCGAAAAAGGTTTAGCAAAATCATTTTTCGAAAAAAGAGTTTAATTCTCAGAAAGAGAATTTACGAAAAAAAATCAGAATTTGTTTTCGCAAATTAGAGGGTTTTGAATTTTATTTTATTTTTATATTTGGGGGATATCGAAAGCAGAGTTTTGATTTTCTGAAATTGATACTGTTCGATTTTGAGAAAAAATCGAAGAACAGGTTTTGAAGTTTTCGATTTGATTTTCAAAAAAAAACTTTTCAAAACAGGGTTTTGAATTCTGGAATTTTTTTTTTTGAATAAAAACAGATTGAGTTTTCTGGAATCGATCGAATAAAAAAAATCGTTTCCGAAAAATTTTCTGGGTTACTGAAACAGAATAGTCGATCGGAGGGATCGATTTTGTATCAAGGTTTTGTTACGGTTTTGTTATGCTATGTTATAAACAATCAGATCATGTATCAACAGCATACTGATAAGTGAATAACCAAACCATGGCATACATGAATCCAGCATATTTGTACAGTATCATGTAAGTATACAAAATCTGATAAGCAGAAGCATAAATATGGATTTTTTTTATTTTTTATTTTTGCATAAAAAACGTATCCAAACATATTGCACGTATAATCATATAATTTGCAGATTAGCAAAATTC
This sequence comes from Prunella vulgaris, assembly GCA_026898435.1. Taxonomy (NCBI): domain Eukaryota; kingdom Viridiplantae; phylum Streptophyta; class Magnoliopsida; order Lamiales; family Lamiaceae; genus Prunella; species Prunella vulgaris. The sequence continues at coordinate 76,573 of JAPKLY010000977.1, forward strand.
CAGAAAACATTTATGCACAGTACACGGATATAAACATATAACCCAGGATATACATGCCTTTTATTTCAGAAAATTCAATGAATAAAAACTCACAGAATTATCGCTTATTTTCCAAATAAAATCTGAGTTTTGAATCCGATCCGAACACTGCTGGAGCAATCCTCTTGTAAATCCTTAATGCTCGTAGAGATTCGTGCTGATAACGTGTTGTAATTTGAGAGGAAAGTGTAAAGTAAAAGACACAGTATTGATGACCCAGTTCGTCACGGAGTGACTACGTCTGGGGGCGACCAAGCCAGGAGATAGTATAATAATATGGACTGCCGTTTACAATGATATGAAGTACAGAATACAAGGGAACGATACATTATAAATAGAGTACCTAACCCTAAGTCTTGTGGGCTAAAGCCCATGGACTATAATCCTAATATTATATCCACACAATATAATAATATATTCACATATATTATAACAAATTAAATTTGCTTTAAATTTATATACTTCACATATCCGTGTAATTTAAATTTATTTTTAAATTGTCATTTTTAGTATCACTGAAAGTCATCTTTATTTTTATTAAAAAAGTCACTCGTATTAAATCATAGTAGAAATATTATAAGTTTAAGAGTAATTTTTTAACAATATATAACAAATACGATTTTAAAAAATATACTTAATTTATATAGTACACGAGAGACTTAATCTAAAAATTTAAGTATCTATTAGTCATTTAGTCTGCTAGAAAATAAAACATATTTTCATGATCTAATAATACGTTACAGAACTAGTATTATACTATTACAATTTAGTCATCACCTATATAATATTGACAACCAAATATGCTAATATATCTTGGGCAATCCCTGTAATTAAGCAAGAGTATATATAATTGTTAATGATTAATAATACTTTTGCTATCACCAAATATTATAAGAATCACGAAGAATTCAAATTACCATTAAACAATTAGAGCGTTGAAATTTTATTTAGATCGACACTCTAGCTTAATTATATACTTTAATTTCACCTATAATAACACCACTGATTTATCTGATTAAACATATGGCTTCATCCAAAAGGTCCTTTCTTTTATGTGTTCTATTTCTCTATGCTTTCTTCGTCTCTCCTCAGGTGACTGCATCACATGATCAAACAAGTAAGCTCTCTCATATTCTCGTACAATTTCATGCTATTAAGATTTCCCATATCAGTAATGAGTGTGCTCTTGAGTGGGCTTATAAGTCTGGACAATTCTCTCACTTACAACCTGAATTTTAAGTGTAGAGTTAGACCTTCATACATGGTATCAGAGCCACCTCTCTATTCGATGTGTGGATCCACTTGTGGAATCACGTCGAGCTTAATGAGCCTCTTACTTGAGGGAAGGTATTAAAATGTCATGCGACCATCAATTATTTTCTTAATTTTATAGCTAAAAGTTGTTAGTTGCAGATGAAAGCTCGGAGAAGAACGGAAGGCGTGGCAGTCGTCGCAGCTATGGTTATTATCTCCGAGGAGGTGTCAGCTTTCAACTTCGGAGCGGTACGGGTATTTGCACCACCTGGTCCAGGGATTTCACGTGTCCCTAGTAATAAATCGAAAATCATTCGATGTGGATGGCTTGAACCCATAATCTATCGTTATAGGCATTGAGGTTCTAACCACTCGAAACTATTCTACCTTATTGATTTATTTATTTATTTATTTATTCTTGCATTTGATTTTGGCCTTTTAATGTTCTGTTGTTTTGTGACTTGAAAAAGAAAAAGGAAATTAGAATTCTTGGTAAATTAGGTATTCGTCTTTCCCACGAATCAACGTATCACTATGACAAATTCGCTGATAGATAGCGGGTATTACCCGCCATTAAAAGGGTGAAAAAAATGCTGTTGAACATGGTGATATTAAAAGTGGCGCCGAACAACAGCGGTTAAAAACCGCTATTATATCTACATTTAACAGCGGTTTTTAACCGCTATTGTAACTTAAAAACCGCCATTATATCTTCTTAATTTGTTTACTCATACAATCTTAAACAGCGGTTTTTAGAGATATAAGAGCGGATTTTAACCGCTATTAAAAGTTCTTTCAATAGCGGGTACCGCTATTATATCTACCATTAAGAGCGGTTTTTAACCGCTATCATAACTTTAAAACCGCCATTATATCTTCTTATTTGTTTACTCATACAATCTTAAACAACGATTTTTAGAGAAATAAGAGTGGATTTTAACCGCTATTAAAAGTTCTTTCAATAGCGGGTAATACCCGCTGTTGTATATTAATTTAAAATCTATTACGGCGGTTTACTTCAGATATAAGAGCGGGTATTACCCGCTATTAAAAGTAAAGAACATAGCGGGTAATAACCGCTTTCTTTTCTCAAATTTTTTCAATATTTAATTGCAATATTATATTTTTTTTTTAATAAACCTGTAGTACGATTTTTATACTTTAATTAAAATAAAAAGAAATTTTAATATAAATAACATTAAATCTAAAAATTCAAAAGTTCATATCATTACTTGCCAATCATTGCAATAATCTTTAAAATGCATTACATCAATATAAATTCAAGTACCAATAGTGTTCAATAACTAAATTATGAATTCTACTAAATCATCATAATAATCAAATAGTGTTCAGCTGCACATTTGATATTCTCTTGCAGTAACATGTCTCCCCTCCATTCCTTGGTTCACAACTGATGAATGAAAATGGCTCACATTGAAGATCAAGCTTCACATTCAAAGAAAATAAATTATCATCAAGGAAACAAAACTTTAACCAATATATATACAAAAATATAATTATGAACTATTGAAGTATATCATTTATAGAAATCATTCTAAATGAAATTGGTGATACTCCACAAATGAGCAAACAAGAGATCAATATCCTCCTAACCACAATGAATGCAGAAACACAACAATTATGTATCATCAAATGCAGCTGAAACCGCACAACAATGCAGACAATGGTTCACCTAATTCATATCCGGAGGCAGGAAACTAAATAACAAAAAATCCTGCTAAATTTGTCAATTTGAGTAAAAAAAACGCACCGCTGTCACCGATCAAAAGAACCTTCCCGCACTTTCTACTCAACTATATATGATTGCACGCGTAAAGCCCACTCTTCCCGCACTTCATCAATTTCCGCTTTCGAATAAGTTTTCTCCATGAACTATGAATTACAAAATACATTATTAATGCACAAATAAATCTAATGAAAAATTATGCCTGCATATAAATATTACCATTGGCTGCATCGAACATGTTTCTACTGTGCCCTCAAATTTGACAATTTGTCTCATGTAGCGAAGTACAAAAAAACCACATTGTTCAGAGTCGGGTTGCTTAGGAGCCTAAGTTAGGAACAAAACTCATTATAAAACACATGATTTGATATTAATTATTTATGAATACTACAAATGAAAACTTTTCATACCTCAATTACATTCCAATTGATTTGATTTACTCTTTTTCCAATTGAAGAATTAAAAATGTGCAGAGCCCTTCAAAAAAAATGAGATTGTTTTAACAAAAACTAATATATCTACCTTAATAATATGGAGAAAAACTTACATTTCAACAACTAGTCTCCACGGGGTATCATGAATGTCCGTAAAAAGAGGATCCAACAAGCAAACCTCCGATTTATGTGGGTCGATGACAGTTAGTATCCAGTGATTCCTATGTATATACATACATAATAAGTATATGAAATTTATTAATTTTAAAAAATTTAATATCTTAAAAGCATACTTACCCTACATTACATGGTGCCAACACAAGTTGATTAATATGTGTACCGATGAGTCTTTTACCGAGAAAACTTGCCCTTTTGCTTAATTGTGCATCCTTAGACTTTGTATCTGTCTTTACAGATGGAATATGTGTTGTTCCACAAGGATCCACAAATTTAAACTTCTCCTTGTTCATTTTCTGGTACAAATACCTAAAATTAACAAAAAAAACACAATACTTAATATCCATGTGAAAAAAAAAACTTTGGTATTAAACAAATTAAATACGAATGGAATGCTTACCATATGTAAACAGCTATACATGTATAGGAGATTGGTTCCAGCCGACAAAATGGATCAATGTCCTCAAGATTAACATGCAATAAACTCTCACGTCCAAACACACCATTGTCCAAGGTAATTGATATCAATCCACCAGCAGTAATCTTGATTTTAGAGTAACAATACACCATGTATAGTGCTGTTGGCACAGTCGAAGGATCTAATGAAGGCATCATCTTTTTATGCTTCTTTGTGTTTTTTCTAACACTCTAAGAATTGCAAATATATCACTGTTAGATATGTTAAGTAGTACTAAAGAATTTTGAAAGGTAAGATTCAGTCTATAAATCACAATCTTATATAACCTGAACATGCAGTTTCATCAAGTGCATAGGCCAAGCCACATGAGATCCGATAGCATCACTAATTGTAACACAGTCAGTCGTCGGATATGGTAAAAAAGCATTTCCATCCACTGCTTTCTCAATTGCAACACGCATGCAATTCATGGGAAATTTCTTACCATGAATGAGTTCTTGAGAATTATAAACTTTGACTATCGTACCATATGCAATAATGGTGTTTGTCCTCGCATCCAAAGATAATGCTACAGATTTTCCCTATGAAAAAAAATTACATTTTTCAACAGAACATCCAATAATTAGCAACAAAAAAGAAGAAGCAAATTGAACCATATTTCATTAAAGTATATATACCTCCAAGGTTTCATCATTGTCAAGCCCCATCTTCTCATCAACTATTTGTACATCATCATCAGTAGCCACCTTAACACCAATGCTTGTATTATCCGGTGTACTATCATAATTGCTATGTGGAACTATTTTGGTACAACTACCAATCTCTTCAACTTCGACCTTGAGTTCATTGTTTTTGAAAATTTGCTCTTCTAATCTCCGTATTCTTTCATCTTGCTCATTACTTCTATTCCTTTGAGCTATCAACTCTCTCTCATATTGTTTGCACAATTCCGTGCTTGAGAGTTTATTGCTGCGATGATGGAAGTATAATGATGGGTTAATATGACTCCCAACCCCCCTTACACGACCAGAATGTTCTTCTGTTTCTAGAGCTTGCGAAAGAATGCCCCCTTCAACTTCATATTCTCCGCCGCTTTCTTTATTTTTTTCTATAAAACTAGTCTGTAATTGCAAATGAATTACTAATGGAAATATTTTGTTAGGAATTTAAATTATATGCAAATCATGACTTACAATTTTTTCGGCCTTTTCTCTTAGTTCACCCTCTTCAAACTCCCCATTCTTGTTCTTTCTTCCTTCAAGCCAAAGTGTGGCTCTATCTATATCAGCATCTCCAGATAACAAGGAAGGCTTCATGAAAAGATAATCAATCATTACAAAGTGATAAATACTATCAAAATAATAATAAATTATAACTACTTACATTCTCTGAAGCATAACGGGCATAACCTTTCCTAGCAAGGTGATGAGGAAACTTGTTTTTTTTAGCAAGTTCCTTCTGTTGGTCGCTTAGTTTCTAAAGAAAAAATCAAGCAAGTTACAAGATTGATGTAAGTGATAATAACTATGTTCAGTATAAATATATATTTATGGTTTATTACCTTGAACTGACTAGATAGTCGACTTATCACAAAGTCTCTCCATTCAATTTTATCAATTTTATCTGGTGGTATGGTCAAGTACGGGGTGTTGATCCTCTGTTTGACATATTTATCCGTCAATTTTGTTTTGTACGTCCTCCATTTGGCACCCGCTGAACTCCAACATTTTTTCTTCCAGGTAGGGTCAACATTAAACATCAACTAAAATAACAATAAATGTATAAGATACCATTAAAAAAATATAAATAAATGTACCAAAGTACTTACAGTTACAGCTGTCCATATTTGTTCCTTGACTTCTTGTGGTACATGCTTCCAAGTTGGGTATGTGATCTTCACTTTATTTCTTGTAACAACACCAATATAGCTCTGCAACTTAGCTCCATTCTCTCCTATAGGTTGCCTTAATGAGTTGAATTCAACATCTTTCTTTACTCCTTCCGCTCTATCTTTCCAAAGGCAATGCATGGATGTTGGTCCTCTCTTACTAGTCATCATAGTGTCCTTAACACTAGATGTGGGCGTATCATCTCCAACCTCACTACTTTCTTTTGGCTCATTCTCTAACCCTGTGTCCTTCTTTGGAAAATCCGGCTTATGATCATCACAACCTACCTTAACCTTTTTACGTGGTGCCATATGCACAAACCTGTTAATCACAAAGAATTTAGTAGGTGAAAACAATTCCAATAATTATTGAATAAAATGTCAAAGTAAAAATAAATTGAAATTATAACACATTGAATACAAATTAATAAATGCGTACACAAGATAATTAAGAAACTTAATTGTCAACCCAAACCCCATCAAAATCTCTTTCTTCACATTGTTCATCTTCATCTGTCATACTAGTATCAATTGAATGCAACCCTTTGGAAAAACATTGATGGTGGACTGCAGTCTCTTCCAACTCACCACTATTTGTATATTCAAAATACTCCCTAGTTGGAGTTTCCAACACAACAGACCATGCAGGATCTTTGGGGTCTTCAATATAAAATACTTGCTTTGCTAGACTACCCAAAATAAATGAATCATTTTTAAACCCAATTTTGCTAAAGTTCACCAAAGTGAAACCAAGATCGTCCACTTTGATCCCACTATTATCCACCCAAATACATTTGAAAACTGGAATACGAAAGTGGTCGTAATCCAATTCCCATATTTCTTCGATAACACCATAAAATGCCATGTCAGAAACAATTGGATTTTTGTCCTTTGCACTAGCAACTTGCATGATTTTTGCTACTAAGGTCACTCTCGAGTTTTGAACAACTCGTATGTTATCACGCTCTTTTGTATGATAAATCACTCCATTTACAGAGTAACCTCGATACTTGAACACTTTGTCACTAGGTCCCTGTGCAAGAGCTTTCATCTTTTCTGATATTTGTTGGCTAGAATGTTGAATTTCATTTGCAACCTATAATTCAGATGATGATAAATATCCATACTAATATTGATATATTTTTTTAAATTAAGAAAATGATTTTTAGAAAACTTACGTGATCATGGAACCAACTAATAAACTATTTGTTATGTTGTTCAAGCAGCCACTTTTCCGACCTCGCTTTTAGCCCACATGTTGACTTCAGAATTTTTATATGTTCACTAATAACATAAAATATGTGATGACTAATGTACTAACCAGAAACTAAAATAAAAATTAACAATTCTTAAGTTTAGATCAATTACCTGACATAAGGATCAAGTTCAGCATCATTTGTCAACACATGAAGATGTGCTTGCCCCAACTCCTTGGTATCGATGACACACACTTTAGGATTAGACAAAGGCCTAGTGAGTTCCAAGGGCTGATGTCTTAGTGGAACTCCAATAGTGTGTACATTCAACAAATAGTCCGAGCAAAATTCAATAGCCTCTTCTGCAATATATCCTTCCGCCATGCACCCTTCAGGCCGTGAAGGACATCTTACATAATTCTTCAAAACTTTCATGTACCTTTCAAATGGGTACATCCATCTATACCAAACAGGTCCACATAACCTTACCTCTCGCACAAGATGCACCGTTAGATGAATCATGATGTCAAAGAATGAAGGAGGAAAAAACTTCTCCAAAAGGCACAATGTTGTGACGATATCCCTTTGCATATCATCTAACATTGAGACATCTATCACTTTATTGCACAAGATATTGAAGAAGAAACACAATCGAGTGATCGTGTATCTAACATCATCTGGCAAGACACCACGGATAGCTATAGGGAGCAAATGTTGCATTAAAGTGTGACAATCATGAGATTTAAGCCCTACGAGCTTCAAATCTTTCATTGAGACCAAATTATGAATGTTGGATGAATACCCAGTAGGCACCTTTATTCCAGACAAAGAGGAGCAAATTTTTCTTTTCTCGTCCATACTTAGTGTATAAGGAGCAGGTGGCAAATATGTTTTCTTGCCCTCAACCCTTGGTGTCAGCTTAGGCCTCACATTCATTTCACGAAGGTCTAATCTCGCTGCTACTCCATCCTTCGTTTTACCCGGGATGTCTAATAATGTACCAATGAGACTCTCACATACGTTCTTCTCAATGTGCATCACATCTAACACATGTCTAATATGTAGATGTTCCCAATATTCAAGATCAAAGAAAATAGATTTTTTCTTCCAATATCCACTATCCTCTTTTGGCTTCATTTTTCCCCATTTACAATTAACTTCAGCCACTTTTTTTAGAATATCAGTGCCACTTAGTGGTTTTGGTGTCACTTCATCAATCTCTTGAGTCCCATCAAATGCCTTCTTTTGCTTTCGATAGGGATGACTTAAATCAAGAAACCTCCTATGCCTTGCAAATGACATTTTTCTACTATGTTTTAACCTATTTGCAGATGTTTTCTCACCACAAACTGGGCATGCATAATATCCTTTCACAACACATCCAGAAAGATTTCCATAAGCTGGAAAATCATTAATTGTCCACAACAAGACAGCTCTAAGGAGAAATGTTTCATCCCTGTAGAAATCATGTGCATCTATTCCTATCCACAAAGTCCTTAAGTCATCGATCAAAGGTGCCAAGTAGACATCAATATCATTCCCTGGCTGCTTAGGACCGGCAATCAACAAAGTCAGCATCATGAATTTTCTCTTCATACACAACCACGGAGGAAGATTATATGTGACTAGTATAACTGGCCAACAACTATATGTAGAAGTCATACTACTGTGGGGGTTGATCCCATCTGCAGATAAGGCCAATCTTAGGTTTCTAGACTCAGAAGCAAAATCAGGCCATTGATGGTCCACTGACTTCCAAGATGGTGAATCAGCTGGGTGACGCAATTTACCATCACAAATCCTCCTATCAGCGTGCCAAGTTAACTCTTTTGCCATATCCTTATTTCGAAACATTCTTTGAAATCTAGGAATGGGTGGAAAGTACCACAACACCTTTGCAGGAACTCCTTCATTTATCTTATAGTTCTTACCCACCTTCCATCTTGAGGCCTTACATGTGGGACAACTTTTAAGATCCGCATAATCCTTACGGTATAACACACAATCGTTTGGGCATGCATGGATTTTCTGATATTTCATACCCAATGCCACCAAACTTTTCTTTGCTTTTCCCATAGATGGAGGCAATTCATTTTTATCTGGGAGCATATCTTGTAATAATTCAAGTAATTCATTCATGCCCTTATTTCTCCAACTATGTTTTGCCTTCAAGTTATATAATTTCACAACTGCAGACAACTTTGTGAATTTAGTGCATCCCGGATATAATGGTTTCTCAGCATCTTCAAGAAGCTTTAAGAAATTGTCTGGATTTCCAATGCTTTCATATGCATCGTGAACCATATCATCTAAAGGTTCTCCAAAAACATAATCATCTTCATCTTGCCCTTCTTCATTATCATGCATCGGTAACTCGTCCTTCTTTTCTTCCCCATGCCATACCCATGTCATATATAGTCTATCTATACCTTTAGACAATAAATGTGCCCTAACACGATCAACTCTAAACTTGCTAAAATTCGCACATTTTACACACGGGCATGACATTGCATTAACATCAACATTATTTTGCCTCGCAAATTGCAAGAATGATTCCACTCCGAGACGGTACTCATCTGACAACCTATCCTTTAGCATCCATCTTTTATCCATCTTCTATAGACGTCTAATATAAACATTAAGATGGACAATAATAATAATATTAATTCAAGTAATTAAACTAATATGCTTCTAAAGAGATGTAATTTTTTTAAACTAATATGCTTCTAAAGAGTTACTATATGGTGTTTTTGCTGGTTATATTAATTCAAATTACGAAAAAATTCCAGCAGTTTGTAATCTAAAAAAAATATAAACTACAACTCCTGAGAAAAAGGCTACAAATATTTACTTGTATCATTAGAACTGAATTAGAATATTATCAAAACTAGTTTAGCAAAACACTACAGTACGAGATAACCGTGGATGGTTTTAGGGGCATTTATATATTATTTAAAAAAATAATTATATTTATAAATTAGTTTAAAAATATTTGTGCAATCATATAAAAAAATTTCACAAAATATTTTTTTTACGCAGAATAGTTTGAAATTAGTGCCATTTTTTAAATAATTTTATATTTTTTTCATATTATTATTTTGATTATTTTTATTAAATAAATCATTTTGTGATAAAAAAAATAAAACAATGTAAACTATATTAACTAAAGTTATTGTTATATATTTCAAATTTTAACTAATTTATTTAACAAATCTATAAAAATAATACTACCTTCATTTCAGAGAAATTTCATAATAATTTTTAGATTTAAATAAATATCGATCTATATGCTATTTCAAAAATATATAAATTTATTTATATAATATTATTTTTTACTTAACTTTTTATGATTTTTTTTTTTGGAACTTTATATGAATATTAATGTGGTCAAATATTTTTTGGAAACTAGGGAGTAATATGTAGAATTGAACAGGGACGCCTAATTTTGGTTCATTCACAGGGACGCCTAAGACAAAGGTCAAATGGTTCATTCACAGGGACGCCTAATTTTATCAAAAAAAATAACCAACTGTTTGCAAAAAATGTTCAGCCCACACTTGCAAAAAATAATTAAGAAACCCTAATAAAATATAATCAGATTCAATTATACCTTCAGTTGACAGCGTGGCGTGGCCGTGGACGGCAGGGGGTGCGTGGCGTGGCCGTGGACGACAGGGGGTGCGTCGCGTGGCCGTGGACGGCAGGGGGCTGCTTCTGTGTCTAATGTAGCGCACAGGCGTGGGCGGCGCCGGCGTGGGAGAAGGCGGCGATGGCTGGGCACTGAAACTCCGGCGCGTGGGAGAAGGCGTGGGCGGCGCTGGCGTGGTAGAAGGCGTGGGCGGCGCTGGCGTGGTAGAAGGCGGCGATGCCTGAGTAGGAGGCAGGAGGCGGAAATGAGGAGGCGGAAATGAGGAGGCGGCGGAAATGAGGCAGGAGGCGGAAATGAGGAGGAGAGCCTTGAAAATGAGAAAATGTGTGTTGAATTCTAAGTAGGGTTTAAATTAAAATTGATATTTTAATTTATTTAAATTAACAAATGAAACTGATAAACAATAGATGACTTTGTCCAAGTGGTTAGTATACTATAATTTTCACGGAGGTCATGGGTTCGATTCTGGGGAGGGATTTCAATTTTTTAAATTTAAAGCGGTTTTTAAGCCTTTTAAAAGCGGTTTTTAACCGCTGTGTTTTGAATTAAAGATATCAGACTTTTAACAGCGGTTTTTAATACCCGCTATGTTATAGCTCCGCCTATTAACATATAATAGCGGGTAAGCTTTTAACAACGGGTTTTACAGCTTTAACAGCGGTTTAAAAATTACCCGCTCTTATATATATGATATTAAAAGCGAAATATCTCATAGTGTATGGTGCTTAATTATCATTGTTCGAGCCTTTTTGTTTGTTTGTTTGTTTTTTTTTTTT